>OZ026622.1:77270702-77523202 GCA_964020975.1 Hermodice carunculata | reverse complement strand
CATTTGTGGAGAAAAAACGGAAATTTATAAGATATATATATATATATATATATATAATTTTACCACCAATTTGATGGTGGATACGGATCAATGACGATCATGCAATGGGGCGGGACCGAAGTTTTGTTTTAAAAATGAAATTTTAACTCTTCAAAGATACTGTTTTATTTTTGGCAGTCAGAAAAGCCACGTACATGTATAATACTGTTTCGAGGGTGCAGAAGGACGTATCTATTATAAATATGTGTGGATGATCCCTAGGACAAGCATGATACGGACAATACATTGTCCCTTTTTATTGAAAAAGTGATGCCATGATCCCAGAACTATTTGAGTGAGGATGATATTGCAAACAGTGATGGCGGTCTTAAAGAGACGTGGCCTTGATAATATCTCGAATTTCACAGAACCACTTCGGTTTATGCATCCTAGGGGAGTTGTCAGAGTCCTCTTGTTTCATGTAGCATTATGAATGTATGTGCAGTTGTGGGATGCTGTCACTGTTTGTCTCTCTTACTTAAACGTAAAAAAAGAAAAAAGAAGAAAAAAAAAAAAAACCTGTCGGAGTACTACATGTACCATCTAGTCTTTTATTGTCGGCAAGCTGAGGTTGGACGATGTGCATATGCATAAAGCTATTTTACATTAGTATACACAATCTCTCAGAGCAGGACATGTGGTATCTGGCCTTTTTCTGGTTTGCAGGCTGAGGTTTGATAATATGCATATGCATAAAACTTGTTGCAAGCGAACAGCAGAATGTAAAATCCTAGATTCGGGTACAACAGGCCAAAATTTGCCGTTGCAATAGTGTGTGGTTTTGTCTGCGGGAAGTGTTATGTGCTAAAGCGAGGTCTTTAGAAACATTATCTCTAAGTTTTTATGAGTAAACATTAGTCTCAGAGAAGTATTGCCATCTGGTGGGAATGAGTATGGGTTCATGTCTAGGGATGTGGGTGTCAACACAGGACGGTATTTATTCTGACCATGTGGCAAAACGTATCTAGTAATTGTACACTGCACGTATCGTTTTTGTCACGGTCCCCAACGGACAGCGATTAGAATATATTGTTGTGTTCGATCAATAGCTGTTTCTGTTAGAATGCAGTTCCAGGCACGCAAGAACCAACCAATAAGAAGCAAGCGAATCAAGATAAAAGGTGATCACTGATCGCAAAGTGAGTATTGCTCATCAGGTCTGATAAACCGCTTTGCCAATATGAAGTGACAGGCCGACACCGCCACGAAAATGAGATGGTATTTATTTCATTTTGATACTTATCATAGCCACATCTTAAATATCTGGTACACGAGGAAAAAAATCCCATATATATATATATATATATATATATATATATATATATATATATATATATATATATATATATATATATATATATATATGTATATATATATATATATATATATATATATATATATATATATATATATATATATACATATATATATATATATATATATGTATATATATATGTATATATATATGTGTATATATATATATATGTGTGTGTGTGTGTGTGTGTGTGTGTGTGTGTGTGTGTGTGTGTGCAGATTCAATAAAACTTACTGATGACGCGACCGTTACCTACACAGTGAACCCAAATGTTTAATACAGTCGCGGGGATGCCAATCCCAACTGAGCTTGTGGCTGTCCCAAAATTACAGCTGCAAATTACGTAACATAAATACAAGATTGTATTCACATTCAATATATATATATATATATATATATATATATATATATATATATATATATATATATATATATATATATATATATATGTATATATATATCATGATATTGCAGATGTTATTGTTGGTCTGAAAATGGTTAAACAAGATGCAATACAATACGCCAATCAGCAAGTTGATAACAGCATACAATATGAAAGTTCCAATAACGGTTCAGTTGAAGCTAGATTCCTTGAACAAAGCGTCAATGTCGAGATATTACATATAGATCAAATTTCACTTTGTGACGAATTCCAACTTTATTCCCCGCAAACCTCAAGCATAATTTACCCAAATCTAATAAAAACTTTTCCCAATGGGATACTACTGATTTTCTAAGCTTTCTTTCAATGGTGTTACTAGTGATATGAGAACTATTGAAGTAGTTTACCCTTCCCCATTATATATTGGTGACCTTGGAGATATTCTCAGTTTTGTGGAATTAGAGACGTACCACAAAACAGCATGAACTAAAATTTAGAACTGCTCAGCCAAAACTTCCCGTTAAAGTGCAATACGTCAGCTTAAACTTGCCTTTACAGGGCAGTAATTACATACGATAGGGTCATCAGTGCCAGCAGTTCTTGATAGGAGTTTTATGTCCCATCAGGTGCGGACGTAAAACAAATCAATAACCTGACATGACAAACAGAACATATTTATTAGAGCTACACTTTTGCCTTTGCGAGATATAGACTGGTATGTCATGCAGACAAGTCTCATCAGCTTGTTAGCCGAAACACTTTTTACTTCCTTCCAGGAACAAGCCGTTACTCTGCCCACTACTCCTATCCAATCACATCTCTTCAACACTTGCTTCATCACAATTGAATCTCTGCATGATTTACTAAAGGAGGAACCAAATAGTGTTAGGCAGCATGATTGCGTGATCGGTATTTTTGGACCATTAATAATGGAGAAAAAATTTATGTTTTGTACCCACGGAACGGCCAGGCGTTGAACCAGCAAACTTCGGCAACAATAATTTAGCCGCAAAAATACCAACTGCACCAAATCCCTGTTCCTAATCAAAAGGGTTCAATGGAGGCGGGTATGCGTGAATGCCATAATCGACATGCCCAGTACATTTTAGTTAATCTGGTCCAAGCACCGTATTCGGGGGTTCTCCTCGATTGGGGACTGTACATATCTAATTCATTAAAATTCAGAGCAGCTGAAAGGTACAAAAGATATAGTATAGACAGGTAAACTAGATCGGCAATGTCATCATTCTAATCACACATAAAGTTGACGTGGGTATTAGGAAGTCACCTAACTCAAAATCTTTTATTATACGTTGGCATTTGTGACTCTCCTCTTCTTCCTTTTAGTGCGAGGTAATACTAAAAAATTTTTAATGCTTCGCTTCGATGGGTAATATATGAACATTTTTATGTATTTGGACCGTCGGCGCTTTGAAAATATCCACCGATACCCAGTGGAGCTACAGTGTATTAGCAACACCCCTTCCCTGAAGAAGTACCAGGGTATGTGAATAACTGAAGGGGCGTGGCCAATACGCTGCGCTCACCTGCGATAGGGATCTGTAAGTGTCCACGTTATATCTGCCGCATTAACGGGCCTTCCAAATCTGGTGGTACTGGCAGAAGGCTTGCCATCCACGGCAAAGTTTGGCTCTTCTTTCAGTTTCACCTCACTAGGCCCAGCATCCATAGGCCTACGTTCAACACGATCACCTTCCAATTTTAATTGCAAATCAGCCCCGGGGACGTCACCGTCGTCAGCCATTTCCACTTGTTCCAGGAAATCCAATGTTTGGCTCAGGCTCATCTCATTCATAAAATAGTCCATTTCGGCCATATTTGCCACTTGGGACAGTTGCAGGTCGTCAATGTCCTCATCCCAGGAAGTCATATTAGCGTTTTTAGGCCTTCTCTCCAAAACGTGGGAACGAATGCTACGCTACTCTCACACTCGATCAAGCCCTTTCCGCCAACTGGGCAGCTGATGGGAATAAAAATTCACACGCTGCATAGAGAAATCTCGTTAGCCAGTAGGATCACTGATTTCCAGTCTACCAATCACATTAAGACTAGTGTGATTGCCAGTAAAATATATATAATAAATCGGTTACTTGATGGACACTTGCGCGTATCAGTGTATACACAGAGGGGGGGGGGGTGTCTAATGGATGTGAGGAAAGGAGCGAGCGCGACAGCGCGAGCTCCTTTCCTCACATCCATTGGAAACGCCCCTCTGTGCATACACTGATACACGCTCGTGATCATCAAGTAACTATCACTTAAATACAACACAAATACATATTCTCAAAACTACAAATATACGGCTACATTATACTCATAATGCAATAAACTGCTATCTACACAATGACTGTGATCGTAACAATGCCATCATATGAGTCATACATGAAGATAATATGAGTTTTAGAAACTCACCTTACTCAAATATTATGTTCCAGTGTCAGATAGGACTGGGTATCGGCAAACTTTTTTTGTTCACATTCTAGAAAAACTAAAACTAAAATTAAATGAAATAAATAAAATAAAAATAAAATTAAATAAATAAATAAATAAATAAATAAATAAATAAATAAATAAATAAATAAATTCAAAAATGAATTAATAGATAGATAGATAGATAGATAGATAGATAGATAGATAGATGGATGGATGGATGGATGGATGGATTGACGGACGGACGGACAGACAGATAGATAGATAGATAGATAGATAGATAGATAGATAGATAGATAGATAGATAGATAGATAGATAGATAGATAGGGTAGGATAGGATAGGATAAGATAAGATAAGATAAGAGAAATAAAATAAATAAAATGGCACATCTTTAACTTGGTCTTGACATAAATCTGCTACGCATACATGTTAAGTGTCAATTGTTTTTAAAAAATCATATCAGAAAAGTATTGAGAAAAATTGTTTCAACTTATGATCCATGTGTTTTTATACACTAGTATTCAGAGAGACTTTTGAAACTTATTCCTAATAACTCCAAGGAAGTGGTTCCGGATGAGGAGACACAAATACAATTATGCCTAGAGAGGTTCCTTCAAGTATACTAGAACGCCAGCTTCATGTGTGCTAGTCACAGATTAGCCGCAATTAATGGGGCATTGCCATCACCAGTGTACAAATCGATAACGTCAACGCGCACCCAAAAACATGAAAAGGCAAGACAAGACACAACCAATTCCGTCGATGATTCGATCTGTATCAAGATAGGTGAACTTCCAAGTGGCACAATGGCAATCTCGAAGTAACAAATACTAAACTTTGCTTGAATGTTAACTCTTAAGCACACAGGATACAGCTACCTGTACCCATAGACATGTCGTTGACTTCCATTGCTTCATGAAACTGTTGACCCGAGTAACATTATCCTCAAGTGCGTTAATTAAAATCCCTCTGCGGGATTTAAAAAAAAAAAGGACCATTATGTAGACACACACGATAATGAGTAGCCATCGACGATATGACGTCATAGTGTCAGACAGCCTAGTCGTGTTTGATGGTCAAGTATAATGTGCCCCTCCTCTACCAACTGCCTCTTTTGTTCTGCCTCTGTCACTCTCTCTCACATACACACACGTATATATATATATATATATGTACATACATACACATACAGTTACGTCCGGCTAAAAGTTAACAGCCAAACGCTTTTTTCGCGTTTTGCTGGTGTTTGTCTTGTGTTTGGAAACGTTTGAAAACGTTTGGAATGTGTTTGGAAAGTGTTTGGAATGTGTTTGGAAAGCGTTTGCGAAAAATCTCAAACACTTTTACAAAACGTTCGAACACTTTCACAAAGCTACCCAACAATTCTCCAAACGCGTTCGAACACTTTCCAAATGCGTTGAACAATTACCCGAACGATTTCAAACACTTCCACAAACGCATTCAAACACTATGCATTTCAAACACTTCCATTTAAATCATGAAGAACCTCCAAACGTTTTTTCAACAGGTCCAGCAATATATGATGTACCTACATGTGAATGTGCACTTATCCAACATTATAGGCTGTATATATAAAACACGATCCAAATATATTTACCCAAGTGTCTAATTCAACTAAAATTGATTAAAGACTTAATTCTTCATTTAAGATGTCATGAATACTTCATCTTTCAAAAACTGTTTCAGAGTAAATCCATAGGCAATATAATGATCAGATCATGATTCACGATCTGATCATGATATTGCCTATAAATTTACTCCGAAGTTGTTCCTAATTTTCACTTAAAATATATATGATTACTCCAAGGACCAATGGAGTTGGCTTATCCATAAATGAAGGCAAGCACGTGTTGTTGGGATTTTTAGGTGCTGATACGCTTTTTAGGCACTTGTTAAAAAAGTATTCCTGTCATTAGAATTAGATTACCAAGTGTACATGTACATGTATCACATACGTTTGGCGCAAAGTGTAAAGTGTTCGAAAGCGTTTGGAAAAGTGTTTGAAAACGTTCGGCTTCCACCAAACGCGTTCGGCAAAGTGTTTGAAAGCGTTTGGAAAAGTGTTTGAAAGCGTTTGGCAAAGTGTTTGTAAAGCGTTTGGAAAGTGTTTGCAAAATTTTTGCTACGCGTTTGCAAAACGTTTGACTTTCACTGAAAGTGTTTGGGAAACGTTTGGGAAGCGTTGGCGCGTTTGGCGTTTGTTAACTTGAACGCGAGCGTAACTGTACATGTAGATATAGTTACGTACAAACATATGCACACGTACATTCATACATACACAGACGCATACATACATGTGTGTACGTGTCCTTTCCTCCATTTGTCCCTATATACATTACTGTTCTTGGTGTATAGTACCTACCAGGGTTGAAAGATAGTGGAATTGTTGTAATGAAGCCAATACGAGTTAATAACGCGTCATTAAATCACGTTTTCCTTCATCTATATCACCGTCCTGGCACAATTTCAAGAGAGCCTCTAGCATAGATCTGTTAGTTGCCCATTTATTTGTAAATTGCCAACATACAAGTATAATACCACCGAACTGCTCGAAATAGTAAATAACAAGCAGTAATTTGTTATTACAAAGATTGACGCTAAGATTTACTTAAACTGGGACCAGTGACTTACGAAGACAAAAATGTACCACAGTTTCATGTAAATTCAATATATGAATGGAAAATGGAACAGGTTCAGCATTATCACCACCCAAGGCAGAAAAAGGATGTGTTGAAAGAGCTTACCCTGTACAATGACCTCATCAAGGTGAACGGTAAATCTGAAGTTAAATAAGAATGACACAAAAATACGTTACTCTGCACATGATTTACTCAATGGGCAAGGAGAACTACTGTCCTTTGATAACTTTCAACAAATAGTTTACATGAATAAAAATATTCTTCTATGATATGGTCTTGTTGATGCACCGCCACACACCTCAAAACAAAAAGGTAAATGACAGATATAAAAACCATGTATCAACAGACCACTGAAAATAAATGTTAAGGGTAAATCGATGCGAGTTGAATTAGTAACAAATAAAAACTATTACTGGAAATACGAAAACAATGGTAATTTCAACAGCAGCACAGACAAGGAATACCAAATTTGAAATCACTGATAAAAAAAAGGAATGGAAGTCTGAACTCCTACTTACTGTTGCACGGAACCTAAATTGCTGAACTTTCAATTTGAAATGATACTATGAATTATTTTAATCAATAAAAGGATTTGTTCCATGAAAGTTAAAGAATCGAATGAATGGAATAGGAGTAACAACATTGACACCATTCGAACAGAGGTTTATAAATGTAACAGTTCCTATTCTCATGCATCCCAGGATTGGTGGTTTACCATTTCGAGCATTCAAGTTGCTGCAAATGAAGTGGTACTCTTTCGGTACATAGTGAAAAATACGATAAATTTATGTCGACCTGTATGGGATTCGAACCCACTACCTTCGGCACACTCGCCTAGCCAATGTAAAGTCGAACACGCTGACCTCTAGGCCATCGGGACAACCCCAAAAAAGGTTGACCGAGGACCCAGGGTGATGTTATAGCAGGTGTGGCTTGTACATTGACACGGTAGGGCACTTCCACAGACCGACAATTTATGAAATACATATAGGGTCGTCTTTTGAGCAAACCTTACATTTTGCTGGTGTAAACAAAACAAATTCTATATGGTAAGATACACATAATACATAATAGTTTAAGGTTTACATAGTCAGAGACACATAGCACATTATAATTTAACCTTTACGACTTTCGTAAGAGCAATCGAAATTTTGGAAACACTAATGAGAAGAAATGATTAAATTTATCGTTTGTATTTGCGTAAACTCATTCCATACCAGGCCCTGAATTTTTCTCTATATTTATCTAGATTTAAGGCGACAATTGCATATTTAAATTCTTCATGAAAAGAACTTCCACCCAAGTACCAACATGCCTATAGTCTTAAGTAAGTGGTTCTGGCAAGTAATGCTGCAACTGCCGCAAGGGCAACTGCAGCACGACGTGCCAGGCAGTGCCAGAATCACTGACCAATGCCTGTCACCATAGTCTGGACTGAGTTAATGCAGAGTGTAAAGTTTATATTTTGTTTGTCGTTGCAGAAGTAAACACACGGTATTCTGTGACATCTGGACAAACACAATATCAGGGGATATGTTCATGAACTACAAGTGTAAAACCAACGCAAAACGTAAACAAGTCCCTTTAATTTAGATCTATGGGTTGTCCAGGATAACGCCAGCTGTAAAACTAATGGAGATTCCCCAATATCTTGAAATTATGTTACAAATATTTGAATTCCATTGGATCCTTTTAGGACCCCATGTGTCAGCAGTTTACGTGGCTATTTGCATATTATTTGCTCGTATACATACATTATTCCCCTGTTTAGCTCTTATCATATGAAGGAACCTGTCTAAATACACACCCTCAAGTGTAATCTGGATCACTCCAAATTGGCATGCAGGTGACTATAATGACATTGCATCGATTGCATATATTATAAGCGTTATAGAATATTGCAATATGCTAGTTATTTTAAGTTGCAGCTTTCGAAAATCTGGCAATCCAGGATTTCTAAAGTTGAAACAGATTTAGTTGTTTAATATAAAATTACCTTTGAAATTACTTTCTGTCCTCGGAAGTTAACTGTGGCCTCTTTTTTTATTTGGCATTCGAATATATCTATAATTTGTCCTCTTGTTGTTCGCAACAATATTGAATTTACCATTATCGCAGGTAAGATTACGCTGATTTTATGAAATCAATGGGTCTTGCACTTGTATTATAGTATGTATACATGTATATATCACGTGCGGAATGTTTAACAGATTGAAATGTGTATATCGCCATGAGGTGGAAAACGTGACTCTGTATTGCTCATTTGGAACACACAAACACTTAAAAACAGTCAACATGATGTTGCGACATCACGCCCCGCGCTCATTATGTCAAATAAAGAGAGTCTTACTGTTGTGCTGAATTACAGCGGCACCATTGTGCTATGACATATTCTTGTCTGTCTACGTGACATTTCTATGCAAGCGTAGGAATTCAGCATGGCAATAAGACAACAGAAAAAGTGGAGAGATGCATTTATTTAATTTACAGAAAGCAGACACGTATGTCATTGGATATTTGTTCGTTCGAAATATGTTTGATACTTTTAAAATGTATTTCATTCTGGTGAAACATCTGTATTTTCAGATCAGAGAATAACATGTCCCAGTTCTCCCAACAACTAACAGAATGAATCCAAGCTAACAAAAGTATAGAGATGAACCTTTAACGTACCTTCACTTTTTTTCCAAACGAAATGCGACCTTAATTGATAAGATAAATTCCGATTTTTCATATACCACAGGAATGATTATCTGATCATCTTTCATACTTTAATGCTTGCCCAAAATTAAATTCAACATGCCAACCACCCAACCACCCTCATTTATAAAGGTTGAAACAAAAGACGATGCGTCAGTAACAAATTTTGTTAACGAATTAAAAAACCCTATATCATTTAATTACTTAATCATTACGTCATTATCAATCCAAAGAAAAATTATACTAAGGTTTTAAATACAATCCCCCAAGCTTAAAAGAGACTTCTACCTGCTAAAACTGTTAAATTTAATAAATACAAACACTCCCCGTGAATAACCAATGGAATTGTACGGTCGCTAAAATTCCGGGAAAAATCTATATAAACAACTCAAATTCACAAGTCCAGAATGTTTTATTGTACCTCACAAAGGAACACAATCTCAACTTTTATAATTTTTGAGTCCCGCTTATTTGGAACATAAAATATAATCCAATCCTAGACAAACATTCGACAGGCAAAACAAAATTATCCACATAAGGAGTTTCTTAAATTCCCAAAAGATACACGAAAAAACTAGGGATGTTGTAAAAACATTTTTAACCGTAACAAGAATAAAAGCAATTTCCCTCAAATATTTAAAATTGAGAACGTACACGTGTTTAATAAAACTGAAATTGCTCAACGTTTTAATACATTTTTACAGACAAAGGACCTCCACAGCCGCCAAACATTAAATTTCCGCTAAACATTCAATTTA
The DNA here is from genome assembly GCA_964020975.1 of Hermodice carunculata. Classification (NCBI taxonomy): domain Eukaryota; kingdom Metazoa; phylum Annelida; class Polychaeta; order Eunicida; family Amphinomidae; genus Hermodice; species Hermodice carunculata. The sequence continues at coordinate 77,512,895 of OZ026622.1, read as the reverse complement.
ACGTACGGAGGTAAGGTTGTCACCTCTAAACGTTTAAAGTGCCACACAACTTTAATTTTTGAGGTCGTATGTCACCGCTTAACGTGAAATTGCTGGTAATCGTTAAAAAAGACAAGAGTGATAGGAAACCGCTAAACGTTAAAAACAATGAGGATGACCTATTGCTGGTAAACATTATACGTTATATTTCTTTACGTTAACAGTTAAATAAAGACGGTCCATTGTTCATATATTAGTATTGTCAGCTTCAGGGACCTTGGAAAGGTAGGGCAATGTCATTACATTAATTTTTTTTGTTTTAAATTTCAGACATGGTCATCAATCCCTATGAATTTGGCAAGCTCAGCTCCAGTATGTATGGATTTCAAAATTGCTTATTTACTTTCAAAAATTACAATGCATCCAGAAACCAAACTCCAGGGTTTCTTTATAAAAATAAATACATATGTTAATACGAGATATGAACACAAAACAGACATTACAAAACACATCACTACAGTGACTACATATCTGAACGGAAATATTGTGTTTGTTTGTTTTATTGAACACAAACCCGTTCAACTGAGACAGTTGTTCCATGTGGCAGGTTAAAACCTCAACAATAAGCTTTCATATTTGATATCTCAGAATCAAAGTTTCTTAACATAACAGGGCATTTGTGCCATTTTAAAACAAAGTGTCTTGTGCTTCAGTTGGTCATTTTGCATTTGCTGATATTTTGATTTTTCATGCAAAGTTTAAAGTTTAAAGTTTGAAAGAAAAAAATCAACATCAATCTAAATATTATTAATCATGCGCATGGAATACGGATTAGAGCTCTCTTAGATTTATGTAAACCTTGTTACAAAGAGTTAAAGCGACCTGTTCATTTCATTTTCAAGCCTTTTTTTGTGACTCAAAATAATGGCTTTGTATTCTATATCTTATACACTGCTGCAGACGTAATGCATAATATGCAGTTTTATGGGTCTACATACAGAAATATACTGATACCTTAAACAGTTTAGCTTAGCTAAACTGTTAGTCAGCTAAGCTTATTCAATGGCGCTTTCTCCGTCTGTCCTTCCGTCATCCGCCCCTTCAACTATTTTACATTTTAAATTGTTTTATTTTTATTTTTTTGGTTAAATTACATAAGGACAATTCTGTGGGCCTCTAGACCTGTAGCTCTACAACAAAAAATTTAAGTGTTGTTGAGAGATATTCAAACATTTGATATTGAAAAATGTGTTTATAACTGCCAGTAAATATGCAATTATATCATTATATCTCTAAACATGGAAGATTATCTCCATATTGATATTGTGCCTTTAAATAGTATAAATATATCTCAATTCAAAAACGAGGATATTTTAAATAAATTGTACAATAACTTTACAAAGGAAATGTCATTGATATGTGTTTAAATATTGGCATTTTGATCTGCGTAAAAAAACAACCCTAGACTAGGTGTAACCAGAGTGGGTAAGGGGTTAAATGAGCAGGTTAGTTCAGAATGACGCTACATATTACCTTCTACAAAAAAGCAAACTGTTAAATATTTTCACCTTTATATGCTGTCTTCCCATGTAACTAAGCAAAAAATAAAATGTATTGCTTGCGGATTGTTTACTTATCACCCAGTAGGGACTGATGTCATGACCCAAAGTGTTCTTTCCTTTGAGAGACCACCCCTAAGGCAGGGCCAAAGGTGGTTACATAAAGCAGGTGATGTCTCAATGGCGGTTAAAATAGCACGAAAGGTATAGCACTTGGGGTCTGATAAATGTGGCCGGTGGTCTTTAATTGGAGTGGTCTCTCAAAACAGGATTTACTGTGATGCATATATTTTGATAAAGTTAGAAAACTGGCACTAAAATTTCGATAAAGGAAAACAAGCAAAAAAGCGTCTGGAATTGTTACATTGCATTTAAAAGCATGCAATATCTAGCAATACAGCTTTCGGCTGATTTCCACAATTATGAACTAAGGCAAACACACTATGCTACAAGGCGTCAGATTCGAAACTAACGTACAGCTTTGTAAAAAGGACATGGGGGGGGGGGTCTGAATGGATTTGGAACATACATAAAGAATCAAATTGGGAGGGATACAAGGAAAGTCTCAAAACTGAACTGCAGGATTGGAATAATAAATGGGAAGTAGAGGGGGAAGTTCAAGAAATGAATGAAGACCTAACTAGAAGAATCCTTAAGGTGGCTCAGGAAAAGATTGGGAGACAGAAAGTGCCAATTGAAAACGTCGGCTATAGGGTGGACCCAAAGATAAAGGGGCAATAAGGAGGAGAAGGGTTAAAACTGGGCCCGGAGACTAGCCAGGAAACAAAAACAACCGCATAATGATATAGACGAAGCTAAACAACAATATGTGGATGGTAGAACACAATTAGCGGACATGAAAGCAGAAAGGAGAGCTAATAAAAATGAACAATTGATAGAGAAAATAATGAGAAATGAAGGGAAGGGGCGCATATTTTTGGCAGTTTGTTAATCAAAAGAAAAAGAATAAAACATATGAAACCATGTATAGAGGGAATAAAGATAGAGAAGAAAGAGGACATACAGGAAGCATTAAAAGAGCACTGGGGGGGGGGGGGAAATAAAGGATCCACGGTGGGGACAGGGGCAGCACCATACGGTCACAAGGATTATAGACAGGATCAATGGGATTCTGAGCTGTGCTGTAGAATTAGAGAGATTGAAGTTCACATGGGGATAGAGAAGATGCGGCTGGGCAAGGCGCCAGGGTCTGGTAATATATTGACTGAATTTATAAAGAAAGGGCCAGAGGAAATGGAAGGATGCTTGCAGATTTTGTTTAACAGGGTTCTTGAGGAGAAGCAGGTACCAAGGGAATGGAACCAATTTAAACAATCTTACTTCCCAAAAAAGGACAGCAGCTTCCAATCGGATCAATTTAGGAGTCATGTACATGAGGACGAGCAGAGTTGAAAGACTTGGCCTCCTGGGATAGATCCAGGATGGATTAAGACCAGGGAGAAGGGTGGGTGAGAATGTATTCACTTTAACGCAAACTCTGGAACTGGAGAGACAAAGGCGCAAGAAAATCTTTATGGGGTTCTTAGATGTGAGAAAAGCATAACAGAATGTGGAGGGATGCACTATGGAGTTACCTCAGGGGTTAGGCTTTGGTGGATTTTTCCTGCAAGTCATGGAAGCAATGTATAGAGGTATAGATTGTACTATATCAATGGGATGCATAGAAGTGGGAAATAAACAACCAGATATTGGCTTAAAACAGGGCTGTGTGCTCTCTCAAATTTTTAGCACTTTATATTGAGGAATTGGGGGGTCAGTTAACATAATGTAACAAGGGGATAACAATAGGACATCACAAAATTCCTGGTCTATTTTTCGCCGATAATAAAGTGCTTATGGCAGAGGCACAAAAAGAAATGGAAGATCTACTGGATAACGGGAGAATACGGCACCAAATGGAGATTGAAATTCAGTAGAGAAAAGAGTAAAGTCATGACGCATGGAAAGAAACCTGACATAAATATAAGGTGGAAAGTAGGGACATTCCAAATTCCAGAAGGACAGGAACAGTTGATTGAAATAGGCGAGGTTGATGAATATGAGTATTTAGGGATTATAATAGGAGCAACTGGTAAAGGCATGCTCAGATATCACGAGGAGAAGATAAAGCAAAAGGTGAACCGAACAAAGGGAATGATCAAAGCTACGTCACTGAACAGCTTCAATAGAGCATTTACAGCCAGAAGTGTTATGGGATAGAGTTGCAATACCTGGGATGATGTATGGTTTGGATGTAATTTCAATAAGTGAGGGGGACATTAAAAATATGGAAAAAAACACAGACTGAGATGGGTAGGCGGATTCTGGGGGCGCAACCAGGCACAACAAATAAAGCAGTCTTGGGGAATTGGGATGGAGTACTGTGACATGTAGAATTAAATAAGCGAAGTTAAATTACTGGGGATACCTTTAAACACTTAGTGAAGACAGATGGTTCAGGAAAATATACATGGAGGCCGTAAAGGCACCAACAAAGTGGGTCCAAAATATAGACAAATTAGCTGAAAATATGACTTGAAAGGGTTTGACGAAGTTGATGAATGGAAATCATACATTAAGAAATCAGTTGCAGAGGGATGGCGAGTAAAATTGAAAGAGGGGGTGAACGATAAAAGTACACTAAAAGCTTATAAAGTGTTAGATAAACTAGAAAAGGAACGCATGTTGGGATGGAGGGAAGGGATCTAAACTTTTGTTCCAAAGTAGGGCAGGGATCATCAACTTGGAAAAGAGACGTCAGAAATGGACACAGGGTAGTAATGAGAAATGTAGAGTTTGTACGCAGAAGGCAGATGAGACAGTAGATCACTGGCTACTGTGGTGTGTTGCATGCAAGAAAATGAGGGAAAATGTATTCAGAAGCTGGCAGGATAAGGACTACAACTATGAGGGCTTAGAGGAAATAAGGGGACTAGAAGAGGTGGACCACGTTACTTGGTTTCTGGGCTTGAAAGGAGATTTTCCAGGGTGTAAGGAGGGTATTAAAACTGCACAAGACTACCTGGTAGGGTGCTGGGATAAAACGAGGGAAATGTTAGAATGGGAAGAAAACAGGGTGATTAAACGGGTGAGAAGGGGGCATGGAAGGGAAGGGGAATAGCCCTTTTCAGGGCTGCCATTACACCTCGGCTCTGTTCCCGCAAATCAGGCTTTTTGTGTGTGTGTGTGTGTTTTTTTTTTTTTTTTTTTATATTTTTTTTAAGGCCATCTGTTACCTACACAACCACGGCAGATAAGTGGAGGGCCACAGTGATATTATTATTATTATTATTATTATTATTATTATCATCATCATCATCATCATCATCATCATCATCATCATCATCATCATCATCATTATTATTATTATTATATGCTGACCATATAGTTATTTTCTTTTCTCAGAAAGCAGCACTGGCTTGCAGTTATGTCTGGATAAACTGGAAGAATATTGCAAAAATTGGAATTTCAGTATAAACGTAGATAAATCAAAAGTAATTGTACTTACTATATCAGCAAAGGGCTATTAAAGGTTCTTATATTTACAATTTTAGACTTGATATCGTAAATAGTTATATACATTTAGGTATTGAGTATTACATCTGACGGATATTTTACTGGTGCTATCAAACAAATGTGTAATGGAGCCAGGAAATCTCTTAGCAGGTTGAAAAGAACGTTGTTCAGTTCACAGACCGATGTTAGACTATTCACTGATTTTTTTCGATAAGCTCATTGCTCCTGTATTTTTTTATATGGATGTGAAGTGCGGAGTGCATGTGTTGTCCTCCCTTCCAAATGTATTGCTGGCAGCGATATATCACCCTTCTTGAAAACCGAATTTGATGAAGTCTTTATCAGTTTTCTGAAATATGATCGTTGAGCAATCAGAAAAAGCGTGTAATGTTGCTGTATAAAGTGAAAGAGAACCATATCCATATTCCCTGCAGATACTAGCATTTGTAAAAATTGGTACCGTGTGAGAAACGCCGAACCCACTAGTCTTCTATATTATGTATATTTATGTAATTGTGAAAAGTCTCCGGTAAAATCACCTTTGAAACCTTCATTAAGAGAAACGTTTTCGATAATTAGTCGTGGTGATATTTGGCATAATGGGAGTGAATTTGGAGGCATCTATACCAAAATTATTCAAAATTTGCTCAAGGCTAGACCTTTACCCAGTGGCAAAATGCTCTGGAATAACAGTCTCTAGCGAACAAAATTTTACGAACATACGCGAAATTTAAAACAAAAATTCGAACTAGAACCATATTTGATAGTTACAGTAGAGCTCTCGCATCATGGACCACCCAAACTCGCACAGTATTACGCTTCCTTGAGAACTGCGCCACGCATCTGGCATGCCGACAGCGAGACATGCTTGCTACCGTCGTGCTCAAATGTGTGCGCATGCCTTTTTAAGCATGCGTTTTAGTGCTCATTTTTCTTGGCATCTGGCGACTGGCGTGCTACAAAATGCGTTGAGCCTATCACACGATGCGCAATGTCTGTCTGGCGAGTTGGAATCAACTTTTCAAACCGTGCCCGCAATGTTACCATTGGCTGCCAGTCATTCTTGTTATGAGGAGAACCCCTACGACACGTGGTTGCTTTGAACCAATCATAATTGACATGTTGATCTCACCCTAAAAAAAGCATCATTGAGGAACATGAGGGAACCGGTGGTGTCAGGGCCACAATTAACAGACAGTGGTTTTTATTCCTCCCCTGCCCCAGCCAAGGCCTCATCTTAACCTTTTTACGTGCGGTAAGGATAACGACAAACCAACCAAATCTTGTCAAATATTTTGTATGTCACGAGCTGAGCTGTTCTTTCCTGATTAAAAGTCATTAGAACGTTTGTCAATTTCAGATGCTGATCTGTTACTTTCTGTCGAGCCCGGAAACGAGTTGTTACGCTCGTAGGAATTCTTCATGATTCGAGTAGTGGAATGTAATAGTAAAATGTTGCCGTTGAATCAATATCTTTCGATTTGATTGAAACTTTGTCCATCCTGCTTTTCCCGGAAAAATTCATTTCGTGTCCTCATTGACACACACCATCTTGCTTTGGTGATAAACAAGACCAAATGCCGTAAATCTTGAATTTTTTTTTGCCGGGAAATTAATTGACGACGTGCAAGACATGTACACTTAAGTATACATTAAATCATACACATGAAAGAATGGAACATACGATATGTTAAGTTTTTTTTACTAATTCTGAGTGGGACACATTTCGTTGTATGCCTTTTTACGACTTCACAACTTCAGGATTTTACTTTCATCGCTCATGCAAATTTTAAATGCGAGCCATGAAGGACAACCCCCTTTGTCAAAAGCGCAAGGAGACTGCAAGTGTGAAGCACCGGTCATGTCGCACGATACTCGCTTATAACTCGCAGGATGCTCGTCCTTTGGCACGTAGCCAGACGCATTGCTAGCCAAATGCGAAGAGGGACGAGGACGAATTTGCATGGTGCGAGCATCTTTTTTGAGCATGCTACACAAGGGTAGCTCGTTTTTCTGTTTGCCCGCCATCGTGCTCGACAGGATAGCAATTTGGTCCATTTGGCGAGAGCTGTACTGTGTGAAGGATTACAGTTCCCGTAGCAATTTTACTCGTCTGAGAACAAGTGCCTATAATTCATATGTATAATTCCCATTTCAGTACTCAATCTGGCTATAAGCTTGATCAGTTTGCACGTTATAATTCCTTAACCTCACATATACACAAACCCACAGGCATAACTGAATATTCCGATCCTTCCCTAGGCCAAATATTGTCAAATGTACCCGACTATCTTCGTGCAATCCATGTGCTTCCGCCGATATCTAGATGTGATCATTGTGTGTTGTGGGCGCCAACTTCTTTCGGCGAAAGAAAGACCCAGTTTTTAAAAGACGTATATGGGACTACAGCAAAGGTAATTTTGGTATGTTTACAGGATTTTTTTCAGGATGTGGACTGGAGCTCATGTTTTTGATTTGGGGGATGTTGATATATGTTGTAATTATTGGACCACATTATTTATGGAACAGTAGCACAGCATGTACCTAACAAAGAAATCGAATTTAGACCACCACACTTGCCCTGGTATAATTCTCAACTTGTTGTCTCAAGCGTACTGCTAAGGGGAAATACAACAGGGCCAAACGTCTTGGCTTCGAAACTAATGTGTGGTCATCCTTTTGCCAAGTCCAAATCAATATCAACAAGAACTTAAACAAGCCGAGGAGGGGTAAATGAAAAGTTGCTAGCTGACCCGGACAACCCTCACCGGAAAAGTAAACGTTGTTGGCATACAGCAAAGTATTTTTGAATCGGAATCTGTCCACATGTATTCCCTCCCTCCTACATGATGATAAACATATTTGTGACAGCTTGTCCAAATCTGAAATATTTAGCTCATTTTACCTGCAAAAGTGTAAAGTGGATAACACATCAGCTTCTCTACCCGTATATACGGATTCCCCGACTTCTAGTTTTGATCGTCTAGTTATAACAGAAACTAAAGTCCTTGAAATTATTCACTCTGGACGTAACAAAGGCGTCTGGCCCGATTCCGATTATTTCAATGATCGTTACTAACGTCTTGTCGTCCGAGATCAAGTCTTCAGCTACGGGAAAATAAATGCTGACGTTCGGCAAGGTTCTGTGCGTGCACCTTTTCAGTTTTTTAATATATATATATATATATATATACATATATATATATATATATATATATATATATATATATATATATATATATATATATATATATATGTATATATATAGATATATATATAAATGAAATAGTTGACCTCATCAGATCGAATATAAAACTGTTTGCTGATGACACATCTCCGTACCTCAATATTGATAATCCAGCTACAGCGGCTGAAGTTATCAATTCGGATCGCTCTTATATTGATCAATGGTCTAGTGACTAGGTGATAACGTTTAATGCTTTTAAAACTGATTTACTGTTTATTTCCCGAAAATCTAATCCAACTGATCACCCCCCCCCCCCCATTGTTTTCCAGGGTCATGTGTTTCCAGACGTTAACACAAGCACCTTGGACTAACAGTTCGTTAAGATTTAAAATGGTCCGATCATATACCACATGTGCAACAAATCAAACAAACTGATTAACATAATGAAAAATTTGAAATTCGGTCCAGATAGAAGAACTTTGAAAAATATTTTTATCTCTTTAATACACCTAATTTTGGAATATGGAGGTCCAGTTTGGACTGGCTGTACAGCATATGATAAGGAAAAACAAAAAAGGTATTCAATTAGATGCCAGAGGGTTTACCCTGGCTAAACGTAGGGGAATATCCAAACTGACCTTAATGTATCAACTTGTAAACAATCTAGCTCCCGATTCAGCATGCTCCATCATTTAAAGTGCGCCTACTGCAGGTACTCCAACCCATGATACCCGTCAGAGGTTTGATCTTCCTAATTTTCGTGCTCGTACTGACCTTTTTGTTCCATCATTTTTTTCTTCCACAGCCAGGCTCTTGAACCAACTTCCCCTCGAGACTCGGAATTCTTCTTCATGAGAGACATTGAAATCAAAAATAATCAAAAAAATCCATCAGACAATAAAATTCCAAGAACTTTATAACATTGACGATAAATTTCTTTCAGTTCAACATACATTTCTCCGTCTTGATGCAAGCCAGGTAAATTTGCATTTATTCAAAAGTGGGGAAAGGGATTCAGCTAAATGTTCTGGTGGCTTACCTAGTGGAAGTACATGGCATTATTTCTTTATCTATCCCTCATATGCTGCAGCACGATCAGCTTTGTATGACTCGATTGTCCGTTTTGCACCATTCACCTTACAGACAGCATTATAGGGCTCTCGTGAAGTTTCACTTAAGCAAAATGTCGATATTTTAGCAATACAACAATACATTCCTATAACGGGTCATTTCTATAATATAGTTATAGGCTGATTCTGCAAATTCTATTAGCATCTTAACTTGTATTTGAATAAGGGGTCGGCGTAATTCAACACTTTGGTGGTTAACATCTTGCCGCACTGTCTGTTTCGTCTAGGTGTCAGGCGTCCTTTTCGTGTATCTGTTTGTCTGGTATTGTCCTGCTCATTTGTCCTTCCCAGCAAGAAGGATTTACATAGGACTTTGTCCTTTTTTCCCAATTGTTATGAATTATTATTGTTAAGACATGAACTGTAATGTAGATAAATTATGGTTAAACCAATTTGTATGTCGAACTAAGGAGGCACCGGCGGCCCACTAAAAAAACCTGTAGAAAAAAGATTAGTTGACAGAAGCTAAGTAATTGAAAACAAAATTCTTTATCAAATATTTTGTACGATTTTTTGCCAATTAGAGAGCTATTTTGTTGACGAAGATGTCATTTTTTTGGTTAATTTTGAGAGTATAAATTCGGAAGGGAAATTTAATACGTTAATGAAATGAGTGGATCACGAAGTTATACTTCTGTCAAAAAATAGAATAAAATTAAATAAAAATAAATTACAATATTGAAATTTGAGGTTTATCGTGAAATGTTCAAGTGTAAGAAAAAAGTCGATTTCTATATTTTTTTCTCTGCTGTGATATCATGTTTGTGTGTAAGTTGTGTGTACGCTGTGTAATGTTCTGAATTGTATTGTAGAAAACGTGTTGCATTGTGCTGTACAGGCAACATGCCAAACCATTGTAAATAGGTGCAGCCAATAAAGATTCATTCATTCATTCATTCATTCATTCATTCATTCATTCATTCATTCATTCATTCATATTTCTAACGAAAGAAAAAGAGGTAAACCCGAACAAAAACATTATGAAAACAGAAGAAAATGGTCTAAATTCCATATATTTATCAGTAGAAAGAAAATGATCGCCCGAAGCGAAAAACAAAGTGTCGAATATATTACATGTATCTAAGTCTAAACATTACAAAAAGTTCGACCAGTGTCAACATGGTAACACTGTTGTAGTTATATGTACAAGGTTGGCTATGAACAGTAACATACGGGCTAAAGAAAAATATAAGCCATTTGGTCTGCTTTATAATGCAATACCACATTACATGGAAATCTGTATTGGCAAAACATAGTAAAAATAAAAAAATAACTTTGGTTTACTGTCAATTATCTCGTTGATAGACCATGTTTATGGTTAGCGAATGCACATTTAAAATGTAGCGTCGGATGCAAGTTTTAACTGGTGTCGGCGATTTTAACAAATAGCTAACTCTAAACGTTAAACATTAACGTTTAGCAGTGATTTAAAGTTTAGCGGCTGTACAGGACCCAGTTTAGCTGGAAACAACAACTCTACAGCTGTGCCACACTTTACAACATAACTTAGAAACGGTTCAAGTCCTACTTTTCAGGTCTCGACCGATAGTATCGCTTCAAACTTATACCAAATTTTCAGTCTAAAGTTAGCACTGGCACGATTGTATTTCTATGAAACCTCTTCAAATGATAAATCCTATACTCACTGAAACGTTGGCTTTATTAGTTATACAGTCGCTCAACACGTGAAATTTCCCAGATATATAAAAAATTAAAAAAAAGAAAAATGCCAAGTTACCGATTTTCAAAAAGGATTATGATACTTCTTTAGATAGCTATAGGCTAAGTTCTATTCTTCCCGCTTTCTCCAAATTACTTTTTTAAAAAGTCTATCATCAACTGTACTCTCATTTCATTTCACATGATATAAGCTACAAAAGCAGACACAGCTTTAAGAAGTTACACTCAACTGAGACCACTGCTTTGAATTTATCGACAGAATATTGCAGATTATGGATTCAGTTGAATTACCTGCCACAATCTAACTTGGTCTTTCTAAATCCTTCGATACTCTGTACCACAATATTTTACTTCATAAATTACATTGTTATGGGGTCGATGGTACTCCAATGAATTGATGTGCAATCTGTTTAAAGGATCGAACTCAATATGATCAACTTGACGATGCTTCCCCCAAATCATTACCAATTTGTACCAGGGTACTCCATGGTTCCATTTCAGGACCCCTTCGTTTATAATTTACAGCGATGACTTGACCTATGCATCATCAAAATTTAGTTGAATTCTTTACTCCGCCGACACAACTCTCTTAAATTCTCTTTGTACTTTCAATTTCAATATTGCAGATTGCAACATTGATCAAGTAGTAAACAACATTAATTCTGAATTAAGTAGAGTTCACGATTGGCTAATGACTAATAAGCTTTCTTTAAACGTTTCAAAGACTAAATTTTACATTTTCCCCAGCGTAAACGTAACATAGATTTTAATCTTAAAATCGAAAATGATAACACTGAAAGAACCAATGAGTTTGATTTTCAGGGTCTGGGAATTCAAGAAAATTTTAACTGCTTCGCCTATATAAATATAACAGCGAATATAATCACTACGGTTAAAGGGATGCCGAAAACACCTAAAAATAAACACCACAAAACAGCCTTTTACTTATTTTTAACTCACCTTTTCTGCCACAGCGGCTCTACGGCATTTTTGTTTGTGGATACACCTGGAATCACATAGTCAAACTTCAGAAGAAATCCACTCCTTTAATATGTCTGCCGACTTTTGTTCATTCTGCATCTCACTTTGCGCAGCTAAAGACCCTCTTGATTAGTGACACCTCATTCCAAGACGCTTCAAATTTCGATTCAGATACTGTAAAAATTGGACTTCTAGGATATTTTTAAACATGTTTTCAGCAATACCTGTCACTCACCATGATCCTACCTGAAACTGCATTATTCCACGTTATGCCATATCGGTATATCCGTCAACTCACACTTGCATTCGCTTTTAACTCCCTAAATTACTTACTATAATGAGTGGTAATATATTAGTAAAAAAAACCCCTGTCTATTCAATCACACTTTAGATTTTTAAGACAGACAAAACTTCATATCCTGAATTAAAATTCACAAATATGTACTGTAGCAAATTGTTATATCGGCAATAAATAATTAAACAAATATCTTTGTCTTCTTATGCAGTGGTTTTATACTGATTAATCTAACATTAAAACTGTTCTTTTCATAAAACAATAGACTGGAGCAAATGCTACAGCCTCTTACAGTTTGTAACGTTTTAAGTAGCCTGAGCGACAGCGGATGATTTCATCCCTAGTTGGGGTAATCCTAACGTTTCATGATATTTTGACGGTGATTGTATAATTAATATATACTTTATGGAAGGTAAACCTGTTTAATTATTATTATCATATATATATATATATATATATATATATATATATATATATATGGGTGTGGGTGTGGGTGTGTGGGTGGGTGGGGGTGGGGTGTTTGTTTGTTTGGTTTTATACATATTTCACTGATTTCCATAAACTCAAATGTGCTCTTACTCTAATATTTAATTTAGTATGTATAAGTATATAAGACAGATCAGAATTTTCAAATTGAGGCAATGAAGGTAGATAACGGGCGCCGAAGGCGCGAATTCCTGCTTGGGGGTCGGCACACATGGTCCCTCTGGTAAAATCTTTTAATAAATGGTTTAAAATATTGCATTCTGAAGACGGAAAATCGATTTAAAATGTCTCTTCTTTGTGAAAGATTTTCACTATATTCTTCCTTTACCTTGTTTACTTGTAATTTTAAACATTTTGAACGGAATCTACAGAGAGCTACATGCGAAACCTTTGTAGTATATTATGCAAGAACGGACGATTACCTGACAAACATTATCACCGTAGGAATGCATTTGGCTTCATCTATCGTCTAAAAATATTCCTGAAAAGCATGCCTTAACTACAGACAAACAGTATCGGCTACATGCCCCTTGTTCCTCTTCTCATTATTTTATCTATCTAAGACAATGAAATAGAATTGACTTTCATCAGACAAACCTAACAGTCTGAACCCTTGTGCACTCCATATGCAGGAATATGGGAATGTATCAAAGACACGATAAAAAAGAGTATCCAGCGCGGGCTGTTGTATCTGGTATAAGGCATGGAGCCTGCAATATCAAGTTCAAGTGGCTTGAAACTGGGTGCACATTTAGAAATTATAAAACCGACAAATCATACACACTGAAACGTGCACACAATGTGGTCGTTTCAAAAGCTCAGTACCCCAAAATGTGTTATTTGGTGCTTTGCTTGACCTTCTTCTTCCCCCTGTTCTACCTTGGGCCTTGACCGGGGGGGGGGGGGGGGGCTGAAGTGCTCGCAGCTCCTCCGTTTCCTAATGTGAGACAAAGATGTCTAAGGTGACAGAAAGCGGGACACAGGCCAGCAATATAATAAATCAAGATTTGAGGTAACAGCCAGTATCACACATTAACCAGCGATCGGTATAATACAGTTTTCATTCAGCCTAACAGGAAGTCACTTTACCAAATACAGCAGTTTCAGGTATTGCGTTTCACGTCTGTACGCAGTTGAAGCTTGTATTAAGTCTCTTTATATAGATTCAAATGGCCCTGGCTCCCGCACAGGTGCGTGGGTTGGTGGCGGGTTGGTCACGTGCCACTGGCACGTGACCACGCTTAGCCGGTAGCGTTTGGCGCTGTTTTTGTATCATTTCTAGAAAGATAGTAGAAAGAGCAGCTTATCGTCCGTTTCTTGGATTTTAGAGTATTAACTTTCACGGTTTTGTTTCTACGCCTAGTGCAGAGGCTTGATTTTCTTTCTTCCATACTGAATATTGTGCAATGGGTGCAACCTTGTGGGATACACTGTGCCAAGAAAGGAAACATGCAGAACTCTCCAGAAAGATGACGTTTTGTGCATAAATGGACCGCAGTGCACACTCAACCTGCTTTCGTGTCACCATCACAAGAGGTGACAACTAGAGAATGGTTGTAAGAGGAAATGAACGTATTTATGTACAGGCCCACCCAGTTTGTTTATTTATTGGGCAGTAGCCACACAAATTGAATTTACATGGCGCACCCACGGTGTGATAAATTAAGGCTTATTTCATATCTGTAAGTTTATTCTCATTCTTGTCCCCCTAACGTGCACATTATGACAGGCGGGGATCAGCCTGGAGGACAGGAAAGTGGTAGACTCAGAGACGGATGGGCATCAACCCCAGCAGAAGTCGATTTTTGAAACATGAGCAGAAAATGCTGCGCGAAAACTATTGAACTGCTGAGAGAGCAAAACCTAGATAGTTGCAAGACTTTGGCCCTCCTTCTGCCGTCGGTGATTATTGCAGGGTTAACGGGGGGGGGGGGGGGGAACGCAAAGCTAACTTTCGGCAAACGAATAGTGCTGACAAGTGCCTTGGAACTACTTAGGAGTTGTCTCGCTTCAGATTATGGACAGCAACAGCGGCACCAACAACCAGACACGTGGTCGAATACAGCTGCGCCACACACTAGTGAAAGTCAAAACTTCCAGGCAAACCAACATCGTGGCACCTGCCAAGATGGCAACGGACATCCAGGAACTTCGCAAAATGGCACCCTCATGGACCACCAGCCTTGGTGCCTCCTGATCCTAAGAAGGCTAACCTAGCCCATCTAAGGGCAGATCCTCTTGTGGCACAAGCTCTTAAGGAGCTCAACAACACACAAGATGTAATGGCTGTGGAGTTCCTTAGCAATCACGGTAACATAGATACAATGTCTTCGTCTGGGCCAAGCATTGCACGACAGTCTATGACTGATGTTCCCAACCTCAGAGCAATCTGGCAGCAAGACATAAACAATGCTGTATGCTTTAACCTATTGGGAGTTGGAGGTGAGATAAAGTTCCATGACATTGTTGATTACATTGACTACAGCCATGCCATTATGTCAGAGCAGCAAATAGCAAATGCCAAGAGCATACAGTTGAGCGAAAGAAAACTAAGGTAGAAACTGTAACGTTTGCTCGATGATGTTTCCCCAATACAAGGATTATGCATAAATTGTTGGCTGACGGGAAACTCACTGTCCACTCCCTGCCTGACTATATGGCATACACGGTCAAAGTATCACAACTAGATCGAGGTGTACTCTCTGCTCAAAGTGATGCAGTATGACTGTGCATACAGCTATATACAGGCCAGGGATGGATATAAGTGGGGATCTTATCAGTCACACTTACTCATGCTTTTCTTGATGGAGGGAAAGGAAAATACCCCCAACGGTTAGAGCAGGTATGGTTGTAGCTAAAACAACAGTAGCCTACATACAGGTTCCAATGCTGGTGGTGGAAGAGCTCAAAGTCAGACCAGAGGTACCCCGTGTTACAGAACAGATGGCAGAGAGATTAGTTGTAATTACAATGGCCTGAGAGGGTGTAGATGGGGCTCTGGTCGTAGGTATGTGCATGTGTGTGATGCACCTGGCTGTGGTAGGCAACATGCAAGGCCAAATCACACACCTTAATGACAAGTTAGGCTGCTCCCAAGACGGGGCCCTGCCATCGGGGAGGAAGAACTGCAGTCAGATCTTGACTAAGATTTCATCTCAAATGGCCTCAAACATGAGTTTGACATTATTGACACAAATGCAGTGTCAGTACAAGGCGATGTGCAGAGTGATGCACAGTAGAGGCTATAAGCAAACTACAGGCCCTGAATACCCTGTTGGCTTTGCTCATTAAACTGGATTTCCTCAGAAATTATAACAAAGTAGAGGGTCCTACTCAGTATATCACTTTGGGGCTGAGTGCTTCCGTCCATATAGGCTGGAGTTTCTTTTTTGCACGCATCCCTGTCAATTCACAGACTAGGTCACAAGGGGTGGAAAACATCTCAGTTCCAGCGATTGAGGCTGTGTGTTTCCACCCAACCACTGCACTCATGTTAACTGGTACCCAGGCCAACCCACTACAGACTGCTCACAAACTCTCCCGAAACTGTAGGGTTGGTATGCCAGCGTCAACTGCTCCATCCCGGAGGGGGTGGGTGTGTTGGTGTGTGTGGGGGGGGGGGGCAGGGTGTTGCCTCTGTGTGAACTCATTATATGTTAACTCCAGCCTACAACAGAACAGGCTCATATTTTTGTTAAGTAGTTTCTAATGGGGGGGGGGGGGGGTCACACTGTGATGTATCTTTGGCAAGTTGTTTGTATATGTATAGGGAACTTCCTGTACTCTGATACGGGAGACTATTAGGTGCCAGCAGTACATGGCCTGGCAGCTAGCCTACAGTAACAGTCATGGTCCACCTTGCGGGAGTGCAGGCTGCCTCCCATGGTATGCTACTTGGAATATAGGAGCGTCAATTTCCCAAACCCAATATTGGTGCCTCTGTGATTTTTGTCGTGTGGTAATGCACGCAGGTAGCCTGTGCCAGGGAACATTTGAGTCATCAAACTTCTTTAACCAATACAGTGTAGTTTCAGGTCTTGCGTTTTACGTCTGTACATAGTTGAGCAGTCAAGCAAGGGACCTAAATAGGATTGTGTTTCAATAAGCAGAACCAAGGGTTTTTTCTTGGGAGTGGTGGGAGGAAAAACAAACTGTACCACATATTGCCACAGCCGCAGACATGACTCATTTATGTAACACTACCTGGCAAAAAATTGAAAGAAAACCGCAATAAAGCATTAAGAGAAAAATGAGGCTGACATTATTGAACAGTAAATACACAACTTGATTAAAACAGCCACCATAGGTAGGGGTCCACACTTACAGCTGGGTAACAAGTAGGATTGAGTTCCCTGTGGGTAATAATATTCTTTAGGGGGGGGGGGGTAATGTATTTACGTCTGCACTGTTTACAGCCAGACTGAATGTCACTAATATTTGAGCCAAGTAACTGCCTTGCAGCCACGATCAGCGAGTACATGTATTGGCTGGAATCACCAAAAAAACGATGAAGGTGTACGAAATACACTCGGTTATGGCTTCACTTTGGACACTATTGATAAAAAAAAATGATAAAAATCGGGGTTTTTTTTCGTTTTTTTTTTTTTTTTCTTTTTTTGCATGCAGCCACTATAGAGTCTTAACGTTGTGGTAACACAAAGATAACACAGGACAACAGTGACTGCTGGTGTTTCAATATTCATTCCAATGATAGCGTATTATGCTAATCAGAACCAGTGCTGCATCAAATTAAAACCAAAAAATGATGTAAACACAGGACGACAGCTGGAATTATCTAGACAGACTACATACAAATGTAACTCAGTGCGTCTGTTTATGGAACAACATTTGGGGACTTTATTATGCTGAAAATATTCTACAAGATTTGTATATAAAGCACAAAGTACCCAGATAGTGGTCAAAAGCGGGTATTCGAGTGCTTCTCCCTGGTATACGCGGGGAAAAGGGACCAGAAAAAAAAACAAACGAACAAACAAACGAAAAACAAAAAACAAAAATAAAAAAAAAAAAAAAAAAAAACAAAAAAAAAAAAAAAACAAAACAAAACAAAACAAAACAAAACAAACAAACAAACAAGAAAAAAAAAAATAAAAAAAAACACAACAACAAGGACACGTGATCGCTCAGGTGGTTAAACATTGCAGGGGAAACTAGATACGAAGTGGGGTACACAGAATTTAAAAGCGTGGGAATATATTGTCAGATGTCAAGATGGCAATGCAGAGACGTGCAAAATATGGACCCTAACATACAGTGAACCGTCAAATCGTGACTTTCGCAGCATGACTAATAGATACATTTGACTGTGATATAAATATCTAAATCGGGTTTATCACGTAAATTGACGTTTAGATCAAAATAACGTTTAAAAAACATGTATTGTCACATTTTACATTCAATGTTTTTAAAATGAAGTTTTTATAATAAATTAGATTTTTGAAATCATGTTGAATGCCTAATTGTTGCGTTTTTGTTTCAATAGACTCAATCAACTTTCAGATCAAAATGCCATTCTAAATGCATGTATTATCAGATATATACAATATTTTGAAAATAAAGGTTTAATTATTGCGCCGTGTGTGTCTGTGACAGATTATAGTAGAATCTGGCGCGAAGACTACCTGAGGGACTGGAAAATGTGATCCTAACGGGGGGTGGTCAAAATGGAAGATATGCTCTCTGTCTGTCTGTCTGTCTCTCTCTCTCTCTCTCTCTCTCTCTCTCTCTCTCTCTCTCTCTCTCTCATATATATATATATATATATATATATAATCGATACGCCAAACCAGGACTGTACATTGTTGGTCTGAATATGCAAGTGGTTATGGCCCCTTTACGGAATTGTTATATTTTGAGATTATATTAACTGAGTTTGGGGTTTTCAAAAGTGAGACAGCACGCACATGCATGCAACTTTATTTAACGTCTGTACAACTGGGATAATGCCATTATCATACACCTTATGATAGTGATTCTCGATGGAGATAAGCACCTTTTTCGGGAGGGGGGTAAGACTTTTTTATGCATGCTAGATAAATTGTATTGCACAACTCAACTTTCTTCGGCGTATGTGTTTATTTGTTACACTGCTGTAACTGTTTGCATATTTATGAACGAGTCTTGCATAGAGTCATCTGCTGCAACCTTAGCTGACCTTACCTTGCCCCATCTTTACATGGCTCATTTTTTAATGATTAGTGTTGCAATCCTATACAGTGTTATTCTGTAACTCGCGAGGATTTCACGTCAACAGCTGTCGTATTTGCTATGAATGAACAACTATAAATGTGAAATTTAAATCCTTACAGACACACACGGATATATATATATATATATATATATATATATATATATATATATATATATATATATATATATATATATATATATATATAACCAAACAGCCTGGTGGCAAAAAAGCTTCACAGAATACATTGCAAACTCGGGTTCTGTAGTATGTCTGGAAACTTGTGGAGTATAACACTCTAAGTATGCTGGCCCCCTTTAGAGCGACTAAACACCAAAACAACCATTTCCGAAATTGACAAGAAAGCGTTGATTTTCATTTATCCACATATAGAATTCACAATGTATAATGGCATCCACTTTATGAAGTGTATTTACAATATTTGGAAAGATGATGTAGACGACCATACCAACAGTTCTATCATATGTATTGAAATAAAGCAACTCTGACCACAGGATATGTTTTTATGTATATGGCCCCCTTGAATCCCGACTAGTTTCGGCGATGTCGTCGCCTTCTTTAGGGGAAGGAGCGTATATTTATTAACAATTGGTGGGTATATTGATTAAAGAGGAGTTACAGTATTTCCGGCCGTGCTGCCGGATATGACGTCATTGTAGACAAATAAAGGTCATTAAGTACACAAAGTATTGTTGATTTTTTAAAAAACAGATCATTCATTGTTCATGGTGTCTTGTCCATGTTAATAAATCGTATATTAATAAAGGTTGAATAAAAGCATTGAGTTGGCTTATGATTTCTAATATGGTGAAGCCTTACATTAAATTACAGTTAAAGATGATTACTTAAGAAGTTAAGTATATGCGTCCCATAGTATTGAAGTGAATATATAGTTCATCTAGGCGATCAGTGTGAGGAGTTTTTTACCTCCGGAAATAAGTTATTAATCCTGGGAAGACAACTGAAATACATTATAGTTCGTGTTAAAAGATAGATAACAAAATTGATTCATGATATGGATTAAATTAATGTATGATGTCGGCTGTCATGTCGGGTGTGGGTGGGATCGTTTGCCGTCACTTGAAAGGTGTTGAAATATATTCTGGGATTGGATCGAAAGTCTTGGGACCCTCTGTCTCCGACTCATCTTCCAGGGCAGTCTTCTTCTTCCCCTGTGTGTGGATGAAGGCAGATTTGTTACGGTTATGTACTCGGTTAAATTGTTCCACAGGTACATCACATGTTATGGGTTTGGGATTACATTTGTTTAGAATAATATGTCTATGATCCTTAATAAATTGTTTGGGCGTTATGTCAATCTCGCTTGTGCACGGGGTTGGCTTATCACTATCACTGTCTGAATCCGAGTCACTAAGGTCTAAGCCCAAATCTCGTAACATGTTTTGTTTCTGAATATATTTGTCGACTTGTTTCTTTGTTGGTAATCTGATGACTGGTAATCGGGGCTTTCCCTGCGGGTCGCAGGGGAGCGTTTTTATCGGTATCCCCGAAGCGGTTGTACGGTTCTTCGCGAAAGTCCGGAAGGTTGCGATAGGCGTTTTCTTGATGCTGATAAGTTTAAGCGGCTCGTGATTAACCCCTTGCGGTTGTATGGAGTCCAGTACGATGGGTGTTGCAGTTATCCCTTGGTGTTTGGTTTTCATATGTCTGTTGTAGTTATCCGTGCGATTGCACGATACGCCGTATATTGTACATTTATATCGACGTGTCGGGTGCTGATGGTGTCTGGTGAAATGTTGTTTCAGATTCCTCCACTTGGAAAATTTTGTAGTATTTGAACATAGATAGCACTGCCACATGGTGGACGTCGTAGTGGGACGTTAATATGTTTCTTCTCGTCTGTTAAGACCCATGGGTTGAATGGTGTTAAGTTCATTGATCCATGCCGCCTCCTTATTGTGACGTAATACATTGTTTTGTTGGGTGAGATTGTCTATGCCATATATGGAAAGATTTTTTACGTCACACGAATCTGAGAAATGGGCAGGAACACTTTCTGGCTGAATTGTTTCTTAAGTCAAAACGGTGGCCATGAAATCTCATGTTAAGAGTCTTTGAAGTTTGACCTACGTACTGTTTGTGGCATTTTTTACATTCAATTATATAAATGACGTTATTGGTCTGGCATGTAATGTTGTGGTTAATTCTGTAGGTTTTACCTGTTACCGAGCTTTTGAAAACAGTTCTTTCATTAATGTACGGACACGTGGGACAATTTGTATTGTATTTAAAAGATCCCTTGGGCGGCTTGACTTGTGTAAATTTAGACCTTACGAGAAGATCTCTTAGGTTGGCGCCTCTGGAGTAGATGACGCGTATTTTTTTTATTGTGTAGGGGGACGGTGTCGTTGTGATGTTTGAGAAGGTTCCAGTTACGTGATATGATTTCCTTAGAGATAGGTACCTTTGGGTTATATTGTGTGATGAAATTGATGGTATTCTCGTCGCGTGTGATTTTTCGTTTGGTTAAAAGGTTAAAGCGATTTTGTGCCTCAGCTTTCTGTAGAGCCTGGTTTAGTAGTTGTTCCGGGTATCCCCTCTCCAAGAAGAATTCCTTAAGTTGTTTTGCTTGTATGAGAAAGTCAATATGTCTGGAGCATATTCGTTTGATACGTAGAAATTGACTGTAGGAAATGGCATTTCTGCAGTTTTTTGGGTAACAAGAAGAGTATAATAGATACGTGTGTGCATCCATGGGTTTACTATACACTTTGGTATGAATGATTCGACCTTGTTTAGTTAGAGTAACATCCAGGAAGTGAATTTCCTTGTCAGAAATTTCTGTGGTGAACTTAATGGTGGGATGAGAGTTGTTGATCATGTTAATGAAGTCCTGAAGTTTCTCTGTGCCATGTGGCCAAAGCATCCAGATATCATCGATAAAACGAAGCCATATTTTTGGTTTTAGTGGTGCGTTTTGTATGAGTTCCTGTTCAAGTTTTGCCATAAATATATTCGCAAAGTTTGGTGCACAAGCAGTTCCCATAGCGGTGCCTTTAATTTGAAGGTAGGGGTCATCATTAAATGTGAAAGCGTTTTTGGTAAGGATAAAATGTAGAAGTCTTAATAATAACCAGGTGTGTGGTATCTGTTCAGTTCTCTTATTGAGGGCGTCTCTGCAAGCTAATATCCCCTCTCTGTGTGGGATATTTGTGTATAGGGAGCTAACATCTAGAGTTACCATGATATCATTGTGTGCGATGTCAAGTTCTTTAATTTTATTCAGAAAATCCGTGGTGTCTTCGATGTATGATGGCGATTGTTGGGCTAATGGTTTGATGAAATGGTCAACAAAACGGGAAATTTTTTTCCGTAGGACCTCCTACGGCAGAGACAATAGGTCTTCCCGGTACCGACGCTTTATTGATCTTAGGCAAAAAGTAGATACTGGGTGTAGACGGAAACTCAGTGGTAAGAGCCGTTTTGATCTCTTTGGATATGTGTTCATTCTTGTATAATACATCGATAAATTTGTTTATATCTGTATTGAATTTTTTGGTAGGATTTTCTGTGAGGGGTAGGTAATAATCCCGATCCCCGAGTTGTCTCATGGCTTCCCTAATGTAGTCCCGCGTATTTTGGATAACAATGGCACCCCTCTTATCTGCGGGTTTAATGATGATGTCCGGGTCGGACGTGAGGTCGCTTATCGCTTTGCGCTCGGCTTTACTTATGTTCGGGTGGATACTTTTAGGTTGTACGTTCATGATATCGGCTTCTAGACTGTGGATGTACGTGTCCAGTATTCTGTTTTGGCCTGGCGCAGGTGTCCATCCCGTAGAGGGTCTGGAGACTGGCCCGGATGTAGTGGGGGCTGGTCCAGAAAGGTTTTGTTTTTGAAAGTGATGAATCAGTCTTAGTTGCCTGCCAAACCTTTTACAGTTGCTTCTGAGGAGTATGTGGTCTACTCGTTGAGGGGTCGGACAGAAAGAGAGGCCCTTGCTTAATAGTGAAGTTTCGGCGGTGGTTAAGGTGCGTTCAGATAAGTTGACGACGGTGTTGGAGTTATTCGTGCTCTGACGTTTCTTAAGTTTGGACCACGTTGCCTTCTTGACGAACCTTCTTGCCATTCCGTGGCTTTTTTCTGTCCCTTATTTTTTTAGGTTACGCAAGTCATTGGCCGCTTGTTTGTTGAGGGTATCTTTTATGTAATCAATTTCCTCTTGGGTTGTGTCTTCCGGTAGGTTGCTATATGCCTTTTTAATTTCGTCTTCCAGTTCTTGGATGTGCTGTTGCCAATAGTTAGCTAGGCATCGTGTAAGTTTTTGCTGTGAGTCTTCAATAATGGCGGTCCATTCTAACATAAAGGGGGTACTGAGGCTAGGTAGTTGTGGGTCAATGTTTATACGTAATCCCTTGGGTATTTTGCCTGATTCTAGGTTAGTTGTTAGAAACTCAAAGTGGTGTTTGGCTTTGGATAATTTAAAGGTAAGTTTCTGGAGAAATCTGAATCTGGTAAGGTTAGCACCCTTAAGTGTGGTTCCTATCTGAATGGAGGGGCTGCCATCTTGAATATCCATATCTATCTGTCCTCGCTTCATCAGTGTAAGTGGTAGAGGAGAGATTTTTAAGGTAGGTATATCAGTTAAAGAGGAGTTACTTTAAGAAGATTCAGAAAAATAAGTAACGGTTATAGAACAGATTGTAGCTTACCAGTGTTGATACTGGCCCATGTGTCACGTGTCCAGGATCGTGGTTGTTGGGCTGTGGTGATCGTGGTCAAAGATTCTAGTTTAGAAATCCATCTAATGGGTCGTTTCCCGTCATGCATGAGTAACCAATGCGACATAATGTTGTGGATGTGTTCTCTAGGTAATCCACATCTTCCACAGAAGAAATTGTTCATATGGGGTTCCTTTATGTTCCAGAGAACCCTTCCTCGTGAATTGGCTTCAATTGTTTCGATTTCATTTGTTTCTTCATCTAGCCGGCATTCCGTGGTCATAAGTTGATTATAGACTATTGTTACGTGGTCTTCCAGATGATTGATTACGTATTCAGGTGTGTCAATTTCTTCGGATATGGCTTGATCGTATTCCATCATGGGGTAGGGCTTCCGAAATGGTCAAGTGTTTTAAAGAATTTTTGATAACTGAATAACGATCGTGATAAGCGTAATGAACGTAATTGTCGCGTAAGTGGTATGACGTCATATTGGTACGTCCTCGTAGTCAACACTCGTGGTTGGTGTGAGTCGTGGCAATGGGAAAAGTGTGTAGAAGAGGAAAGCTGTATGCTATGTATATATCCATCAATCTGAAACGTGGATTCCGTGGTCCTATGTAAAGATAGTTGAGAGAGTTCAGTTTAGTCCCTCAGATACTGCCCCTTATTGGCTGGTAAAAAAAGTCCTATTTGGCATCTGGCTGATGTCTCGAGGATGGGAGTGGATCCTAGAAGGATGCAGGGCTTCATCTTAAGCTACTGTAGCAAGAAAGGGAAAGAGATTCAGCAACACTCTCAAGTTTAGACAATAAGGGTATGATAGAGCTGGATCCAGAGGGATGCTGTTTTCAAAAGCTCGGTAACAGGTAAAACCTACAGAATTAACCACAACATTACATGCCAGACCAATAACGTCATTTATATAATTGAATGTAAAAAATGCCACAGACAGTACGTAGGTCAAACTTCAAAGACTCTTAACATGAGATTTCATGGCCACCGTTTTGACTTAAGAAACAATTCAGCCAAAAGTGTTCCCGCCCATTTCTCAGATTCGTGTGACGTAAAAAATCTTTCCATATATGGCATAGACAATCTCACCCAACAAAACAATGTATTACGTCACAATAAGGAGGCGGCATGGATCAATGAACTTAACACCATTCAACCCATGGGTCTTAACAGACGAGAAGAAACATATTAACGTCCCACTACGACGTCCACCATGTGGCAGTGCTATCTATGTTCAAATACTACAAAATTTTCCAAGTGGAGGAATCTGAAACAACATTTCACCAGACACCATCAGCACCCGACACGTCGATATAAATGTACAATATGCGGCGTATCGTGCTCGCACGGATAACTACAACAGACATATGAAAACCAAACACCAAAGGATAACTGCAACACAACACCCATCGTACTGGACTCCATACAACCGCAAGGGGTTAATCACGAGCCGCTTAAACTTATCAGCATCAAGAAAACGCCTATCGCAACCTTCCGGACTTTCGCGAAGAACCGTACAACCGCTTCGGGGATACCGATAAAAACGCTCCCCTGCGACCCGCAGGGAAAGCCCCGATTACCAGTCATCAGATTACCAACAAAGAAACAAGTCGACAAATATATTCAGAAACAAAACATGTTACGAGATTTGGGCTTAGACCTTAGTGACTCGGATTCAGACAGTGATAGTGATAAGCCAACCCCGTGCACAAGCGAGATTGACATAACGCCCAAACAATTTATTAAGGATCATAGACATATTATTCTAAACAAATGTAATCCCAAACCCATAACATGTGATGTACCTGTGGAACAATTTAACCGAGTACATAACCGTAACAAATCTGCCTTCATCCACACACAGGGGAAGAAGAAGACTGCCCTGGAAGATGAGTCGGAGACAGAGGGTCCCAAGACTTTCGATCCAATCCCAGAATATATTTCAACACCTTTCAAGTGACGGCAAACGATCCCACCCACACCCGACATGACAGCCGACATCATACATTAATTTAATCCATATCATGAATCAATTTTGTTATCTATCTTTTAACACGAACTATAATGTATTTCAGTTGTCTTCCCAGGATTAATAACTTATTTCCGGAGGTAAAAAACTCCTCACACTGATCGCCTAGATGAACTATATATTCACTTCAATACTATGGGACGCATATACTTAACTTCTTAAGTAATCATCTTTAACTGTAATTTAATGTAAGGCTTCACCATATTAGAAATCATAAGCCAACTCAATGCTTTTATTCAACCTTTATTAATATACGATTTATTAACATGGACAAGACACCATGAACAATGAATGATCTGTTTTTTAAAAAATCAACAATACTTTGTGTACTTAATGACCTTTATTTGTCTACAATGACGTCATATCCGGCAGCACGGCCGGAAATACTGTAACTCCTCTTTAATCAATATACCCACCAATTTTTAATAAATATACGCTCCTTCCCCTGAAGAAGGCGACGACATCGCCGAAACTAGTCGGGATGCAAGGGAGCCATATACATAAAAACATATCCTGTGGTCAGAGTTGCTTTATTTCAGTACATATGATAGAACTGTTGGTATGGTCGTCTACATCATCTACCTTTGGATCTTTTTACCGTACCCCCTGCATCCCTCTGGATCCAGCTCTATCATACCCTTATTGTCTAAACTTGAGAGTGTTGCTGAATCTCTTTCCCTTTCTTGCTACAATATTTGGAAAGTATTTTCTTTCTTTGGCAGATAATATAAGTTTAGTCAGAAACAAAATAAGATGTTTTGATCCTTCAAACGTTACTCATTACTGTTTCACTGCAACGGTTTTGACATTATTTAATTTACAACTATCCATATGAGGTTCCATAAAAAATAACTTTTAAGGACAAATATGTAACAAACAAGCAAAAATCTTAAACTTTACCTCGTTTTCATATTTTATATTTTCCTATCCAAACAGTTTGCAACTTCTGCAACTTTGGCTCAGATTCAATTCACTCACAAAACCTTTTTGCAAATAAAACAACGTATTCCCTATGTACATTCAATACAAAAATCCAAGCTCATTCAACAAAATAAACTGTCATGAAATTCCTGGTAAACAGTTTAATTTATTTCACATTTATTTGATCCATCTCTCTCAGAGGGAAATGTTGTCATATCGTCAGGATCGACAACATTTAGTAAAATGTATGTAACAGACTGAACTCTTCCCATGTTCGATTCACCCACAAGCGCCCGGAGTTATATCTTGATTGCTAGTTTGATTTCATAAGTTTCATGTTACCAGAGAACAGTTCTCGCTGAAAATTGTAGATTAGACCTATCGTAATGGCACGCCCCAAGGTAAGAACTAGTCTTGGCATATCGCCTCCATCTTGCGCTAAGGAAGGCTATTTATACATTTTTATTCTGAGGACGTTTTTTCTATTTACACTCTAAAATGATTGTCTCAAACGACATATAATATTTGCTGGACCTTACACGATAGCATCGGTTGGAATACTGTAACTGACACTTTTCATGTTTTTAAACGTTTAAAATGTTCACTTTTCATTGTTTCTATTTAAAGTCTCGTTGCTAATTTTTTACCGACTGCATTGTCTAGCAGCACGGCTAAATCCTACAGTTGTAATCATACTTTCAGCAAGTTGTATTGTGAAAAAATGAGACACTTGACTACTCTTAGTAAGTCTCTTGTTGCATGGATGTCTGTTTAACTCCTTACCAGTCCCCGATTTTTCCATATATTTACCTAGATTTTAGATTGCATATTTAAATTCTTCATGAAAAGAGTTTTGTTCACGCACGAACATGCCTCTAGTCTTAAGTCCTGGTTAAGGCACTGCTTGGCATGTCATGCTGCAACTGCCACAAAGGCAGCTGCAGCACAACTTTCCAGGTAGTGCCAGAACCACTTACCAAGGCATGTCACCGAAGTATGGAATGACTTAACAAATAATTCACATATTTGGAGAAAGTTATGATCAATTGTTAGACATTTAGATAAGGTTTAAACTTTGAATATATTTACACAGTCGTCTATTATTTACATCTCTTTGAAAGTGTCTCAAAAGCAAACATGAAAATATAAGAAGTACTTTGTGAAACACTTTTATCATCGAAAATTGTGATTGGTACTAATAAAGATTCAGTTGTGGTATACATGAAATTATAATTGAATTACAAAGTCAAACACAATGATGCAATTATGGCATAGATTGCACAGTCCAGACGACTTGAGATGTTTTCAATATATGATTTTTTTGTTGAAAGTGATAATCAAAATACGACCAACAAAATAAACAAGCTATATGGGTTGCCTATAAAAAAAATATACGAAACAGACAATGGACAAATAAGAAAACGATAATGTTTAATATCATAGACAATCCATTATTTGAAGGTACTCGGTTAACTGACACAGTGATTGATGTTTTCAAGATTATATGAATAAAATTGTAAAACATGATATGTGTACAACAATCAATCAAGTACCTTTCTTCGTAGACGTTGCCGTGAATATATAGTTTTATGAAATATTTGCACAAAGATAACACAGCAAGGAGTGACACACGTATTGGGCAGATTAAACCTATTATCGATGACCGTCTCACTTTCTGCGTATTTGTATAGTGCCTAGTCTTATAAGGATAAGGTGGGTACTTCTAAGTATATCTTTATCATGTTTGTGTATATTGTGGTGAAATAGCCGGCACTACATCCGTTTCGCTCCCCGTAAAATGCATGAAGTACACAGCGTTGTCGATTTTATTCTGTGTTCGATTTTGAGTTAAAGAAGATCTGCTTTCATAATAGGCTGGTCAGACCAGGAAAGAACCACTGTGTTTCTCCTTGTCTCCTCAGATTGCATACTTTATACGTCCTAGTCCTGCCAAATCAAATTCTTTACAATATTCTTTGAATCAATTTTTTATTCTGTATGCTTTAAATTGATAATTTAGTAGCATATCTTTGTCCACTGTGGATAGAGGGTTATCGTTTTGTGGACGAAAATACATGGAAAACACGTCTATCTTCTGAAAGCCAAATGTTATACAAAGAATGTTCTTGTTGGGTAGTTATAATATTTGACTTGTTCGTAAGTTAATGTATCAAAGGATTGATAAAGTTTTTGCTCGGAACTAAGATGTTAACAATGGAGCAGTTTTGTGAAGAGACTAAGACTTCGCGCAAGGGTGTTACATGTGCTTCACATGCATGAATTTTCTTTCCCGGAATCGGGTCACATTTTTCTGAAACAAAAATGTTGCTTCAATCATACATACATGCATACACACACACATTCATGCATACATATATACATGTGAGCAGGCACACACACACACAAATACATATATATATATATATATATATATATATATATATATATACATACATACATACATACATACACACATAACAGTAGACACATACATACATATATTCATACATACATACATACAAACAAACATACATACATACATACATACATACATACACACATACATACATACATACACACACACATACATACATACATACATACATACATACATACATACATGTGAGTGGGCACATGCATATACGTGGAATTTCCCTCTTAACCCCAGCTCAGATACCAAATGTGATATTGTTATGGGAGGCCCATTAGGCCAGGATATAATTAAATAATAAGGAATAACAAATTCAAAGCTATGAAATAAGAGTGGATATGGACAGATGGATCGCCTTTTTTAAAAATTGTATTGAATTTTGAAGGGACAAAGCACAATTTTTTATGAATGGCAAATTTCCATCTTGGTCCAAAGTTACTGACGGAATGACCGCGGGGAGTGTGTTGGGCCATCTGCTCTTTGTTGTTATCACAAATGAGCTATCTGGAGTGATTAAACACTGGTGTACAATGTTTATATCAATAGCACAAAATTGTATGTAAACAATCAATACAACGAAAGGATGTTCTGAAATACAAAAGAATTGAAATGGAAAATTTCACTGGTCGCATGACTGGTAATGACGTTTCCACCCAGAGCTATATTGCATTCTACATATTGAAAACAAGCACTTTGGAGAACAAATATGCTATAAGCATAATACAAGATGCTGTTCTTTTAAAAGGGATATAATGTGACTAAGATACTAGAGTGTACGCACACGACGACTTCATTTTCGATAACCATTGTGAAAATATTGCGCTGCAGTAAAACATATAGGGAATAATAACAAGAATATGTGATCATTTTAAGAAGAATGTATTTAAGTATCTTCATAACTGAGATGTAAATCGAAATGAGCTATGAAAAAGGCGAATATTCAAGGTATAACTTGGATATTCAAATATAAAGACCAGTATTCGACGTTTTCATTCTTCCGCTATTTGGTTTAAAAAAGAAATCAAATAAAAGGACAAAAGTCGAGTCTTCAACTTCTTTAAATCTCCCACAAAATGACTCCCACAGCTGCATATTAAAGATGGAAATCGAATAATTAGGTTAAATTTGAGTATTTTGGCTTATTCATTGACAGCAGATGGCACAAAGAGTCAAACATTCAAAAACAAAGTTGAATATTCCACTTTTTAATTTGTGCAAAATGGTGCTAACAGTGGAATAATCATGATCATTCAAACCTTTTTTTTTTTTTTTTAAATCTTTAGAGCTTATTAGGATATATAGTTTCATTAATATAATCCCCAATAAAATGACCTCGGCTCTTGATGTAGGCTGGGAAAGCTTTTTTCACTTCAACAATAAGCAAGTTGAAAACTCACACAAACTCTAGCATGTCTAAAAAAACTGTAATCAAATTGCTATTGCTTCTGTCTTCAGGCTTATTTTTGTGAGGCAATATAGGGTTGTCCTGACAACCTCCTCTGTGTTACTTCTCTCCGATGCAAAAAGCCATCTGGTCGTAATATCCCAGCCATAATATGTTTACATAATACAAATAAAACCAGAATCTTCCAACAACTTGGCATAGTCAGAGCCACTACCATGTTGAAGCCCACACATGCAAACCACAGTCAATAACATCAACAACACATCTAGTCATATATACTTTTTACTGATGAAATAACTATTTTTCAAGGAATTGTAGGACTTACAATCGTTTCACAAGTAGCACTACACTGGTCAGCTGGAGATACCTACGTTTTTTCAATAACTCTCGAAAAAAAACTGTGATTTCCTTTCACAGCTCTTCTTCTTCTTCTTCTTCTTCTTCTTCTTCTTCTTCTTCTTTATTCTTCATTATATTTTTCCTCTTTATCTTCCTTGTCTTCTGCAACACATCAACGAGAACACGATAACTCCAAAAACTTTTTAAGCTAGGTATCTCCTGTTACACAGGATTAAAGGGCTCCATCAGGGCTCCATCAGGGCTCCATCAGGGTCGAAGATGGGTGACTTTGACCCCATTTCAAGGTCACAGATCAACGTTAGTGAACTTGGTCTCTGCATGATTAGTTGATATGTGTCTTAGCTAAGGCTTTTGTGTTGCACAGGATGATAGTTCAATATAAGGACTTAATCAAGCTCGAAAATGGTTGACCTTTACCCTCTTTTCAAGGTCACAGGGCCACATTATTGAGCTCCTCAACAAATCGACGCAAATACGACGACTCTAGTTTTAGAGTAAGAGTTTTCATATTGCATAGGATTTTTGTCCTCTATAGTTCAAGTCCGAAGATGGATGACCTTGGTCTCATTCGCAAGGTCACAGACCCACAGTACTGGACTTGGTTTCTGCATAATAACTTGAGAAACTTTTAAGTTAGGGCTTTTTTATGGCGTAGGATCATAGTTCTCTATAAGAGCTTTGGTCAAGTTCGAAGATAAGTCTCTCGACCACGTTCCTAAAGTCACAGAGCGTCGTTAGTGATGACCTTAACATATTGATGCTTAGCAGGTAACTCCCCATGTTTTCAAACTGGGCCTTTCATATTGCACAGACTTATAGTCCCCTATACCGGCTGGATCAAGTGTGATAATGGAGGACCTTGGTCTCACTCCCAAGGTCAAAGAGCCATATCTTTATTTGTGGGTCATTGCCATTATTAGTACGAGAAATTGGTCACATTTGTGAGGGCGACAACTGGTAATTGCTCACGGGGACAGCTGATTTTCTATTGGAAAATCAGCGTTCTCTACTTCCCGCAGTTTTCGGTTGGTTTGAGACTATATAGCGGCTGCCAAATAATATCAATTTCTGCTGGTTCCTTACAATTGGAATGACTCCTCACATTTTTCCCATTTGTTGTTTTTGACTACATAAACTCACTTTGTAGATACTTAACTAAGTCACGCAAGGGCAAGGTAAAGGACGTTAGCTGAATGATGCCCATGAGGACATTATTTATTGGAGAAGCGATACTTAGCCTTCTTCATATCTGTGAGTGTGTTTTATTTTGTTGGTCAGCACCAGATCAGGTCACTTTATGCCAGTTGCTGCCATGTTTTCAGTAGCTTTCAATTTGCAGTCCACGGATTTTTCTGCAGTTTTTACAGTTAACGGCAATCATGCCAGTGTACTACAAGATACTGTTACCACCTATTTGACACTGTTTGAGATGCCAGGCAACTATTGGTCTCAAACTAATAAACACAGTCCTTTCTTGCCCAGCAGAGTAGAGATAACAATAGGTGAATGGCTATTGTGATATTCTAGTGCTGAGTTTGACCCAAACCTTACACCAGGTTTGGTTCACTACAGGTAATCACAAATTACGATGGCACTAAGCCTATGCCAGGTAACACAAACATGTCACTTACTAAACAGATATGTAGTGCATCACACTTACATATGATATTACTGCTATTGATTTAAAGGGACCCATTGTTACATTCCTGCCCACATGCACCTGCTTTTCTACATGAAATACTAGCAAAGACGTAGGTAACAACCAGACAACTATATTCTGTGAAGGATGATTCAAAGGGCATCATACACCTTGTATCAGTATACATGTTTGCAAGTTTCAGAGGACTCTTTACCTAATATGACGGGCTTTGCAAAAAGTGTAACCCAATTACCGGACCTGGGCGACTTATTCTTAGATACTTGCATATATTTATGATACTTTTGCTGATACCTTCTGGGTAGCCAAATCTTTGGTAAACTTTAACTTTTTAAAAACTTGATAGTCACACATAATAGTTAATTCATTATGACGTGTCTAAACTGGAAGAGTATAAGGCACAAAATATTTAGATTGCCTTGTTGTGGTTTAGACCAAAGTGTTTTTTTGCATTTTAGGACACATAATTTGAAATGCCAGAATACGGCATGTCATGCATAGCACTCAGTGCGGTGATGGTCTAACGCCCTGCACCATAAGTGAGATTCCATGTAGACTATGGTCAAGTGTGCAAAGTGTGTATGTAGAGATCTTCCCTATAGAGCATCAGCATTAGAAAAAGTAGTTGCTCCAATTTCTGGCTATACCCCCCCCCCCCCCCCGAAAAAAAAATCAGACATTTTCCCAAAAAGTCTCAACTGAATATTGCTCTGGCCACTGCAGATTTTTACTTTATTTTGCCCAAGGCGATGATCTCAGTTCATATATGTTGCATATCATAAATGGACATCCAGTAATGAACATCTATATCTTTGATCTCCGAAAAAAATGCTTTAACATTTCTAATCTTTTAGTCTAAAAATGGGTACTTTCTGATTTCTGCTCATCTACAGGGTCTGATTGCTATATATATATATAGCCCTATACAAGTGGCATTGTTGATTGCTACTATGTATATCGTGAGTTATACGACAGTGTTTTAGACATTATCCCCTCAACATTTTCTTAACTCTTCACCCTGGGTGTCAAAGCAAATCCAGTAAGCGCTTGCAAACTTGAATGTGCATCGTGCTGTTTGCATATGCTAATTAGACAGCTAAAACTGGCTACTCCCAGCAGGGTGCTTGCTGGAGACCTTGTCCTTGCCCTAAAGGTATACTACTTTTCATTCTTATCAGGGTTGTAAAAGCATCGAACATATCTACCAGTTCATTCCTATGAATATTAACTCCCATTGAACAGAATAAGTAGGTCCTATGAAAATAACCAGAAAGTTCCTTTCTGGTTCGTAGTTTCTAGAATGTTGTTTGCAGCAGGTCATACTTATGGCTTGTACAACTTGCAACATAGTGTTAAGGACGGGGATTTTGCTGGAGCTCTTGAGGGCAGCTGAAAGCAGATAATTTTGCTGGGTCACAAATAGCGAACCGCATTGCAACTTATTATTATTATTATTCTTATTATTATTATTATTATTATTATTATTATTATTATTATTATTATTATTATTATTATTATTATTATTATTATTATTATTATTATTATTATTATCATTATTATTATTATTTAGGGAGGGGAGGTTACAGGAAGTCTGAGTACTAATAGAGAGTCGACAGACGCCCTTTCTTGGGGAGACAACCAGCTGAAGCGTTAAGCAAAACTCGTTTGCCAGATTTCGTTTGCCCGCTCAAAGAGAGAGCTCTCAATCACGCTTACTTCTAGGAAGTACCTTCAGGTGAGAGGTGCATTTTGTATATTAGCAAGATATAGTGACAATAGTATAAAAATAGTATACAATTATTTTGCAATTTAAGAGCTGAACCTGCTCACCAGAAACATACATGGATATAAAGGACTTGCTTCCATGTCTGCATTCCTTTGTGACCATGCCTGAAGTGTGATCCTTGAAATTTATCACAAAACAATTAGCTTATCCCTGGTTTAATGGGCCTATATAATGTAGGCTCGAGACCTCTAGATCGTTCAATTGACCCACCCACGAACAGAAAGGACTCCAAGCACAAGAGTCTTTTTGAACCCGCGCCGACCTTGGCGACAACCCTATAGGACAAAGTTAAGAAAAGGAGACGTAAACAGAATTGTAAGAGAAAACAAGACAAACCCATCACAGCGCGCACACTTAGAAACCGAAGTCTATTTCACACGAACAAGAGCATCATAAACGACTGCTGCGTGATGTAGACCTCTGCCGTTAGTGACAGTTGGATGTGCCGTGACAGAGATTTCACTTGCTTTACATCGGACAAGAGTTTTAGTGAAAAAGAGCTCTCCTCTGCACAGGAGAGGTCATCATAACGTAGCACCGGGTTCCATAAATATTCCTTGATAGAGATGGACACAGATCATACAAAAAGTTGAGCTGGCGGAAATAACATATGAGCCGGCTCAAGCCAACAGTTCAGCCAGTCCGGCCTTCAAATGTAACAAAACAAAGTACGATCGATGGTCGATCCAGATGAGTTCAATGAACTGAATTCGGTTTCATCTAATGCTGTCCCCTCACAAGATAAGTATATTATACTTCAGAACAAGATAACTGTGTATTAATTTTGACATTTAAATATTTATTCCAGCAGAACAGAGCATATTTCTGTTTTGATCCTACACTATAGCCAAGTGAATTGTCTATTTTCCTGAAATTACCGTGCAAAAAATCTTCATCTTTACTGATTTATGGGCAAGACATTCAGCATGACAGAAAGTACGGTGCTGTACTTGTGAACTTTTGTTGGCTTTCTTACTTAATGAAACAACGCATTTATGTCCCATAGTGTCCACTCAACATCATTGCTGCGTCTTCCTCGCTACTTATGCTGAAACCGTCCACAGTGCTGAAATAACTTATCAGGCGGAAGTTGCCTGTATGCCTCTCTGTTATTACGCTCTGCATTCCACCAGCTATGAGGCAAAAAACGATGAAGTTTTTGAAAAAGCTTAACCAGAGAATTGTACTTCACTGTGTATACATAGAGGGTGGTGGTTGCCTAGATCACCATCATCAAGAGGAATTGCTTTACGTTAATTAACGTTACCAATGTCAAGGTGAAAAGCTAAGATATGATCTTTCCATGTAAACGTCTGGTTGCCATGAAATAAATAAGTTATACACGTGTTTCACATCTTCGGATGCCCATATCCACAGGAAACATGGCGTGAAATCCAAAACAATCATAGAAAAGTCGGCTCTGTGCAGTATGCCCATTGTTTCTATACCAGTTTTTACATATTTCCTCTGATGGAGGTAACTATGCCTTATAATTTATCAATATTTTTAGGAGTGCAAACGGTGCATATTGATCAACCAGGGCTCTGAAAATAGTCATGACCTCCATATAATTTTCACTGATTCCAATAATGTAAAACAGTACGTAAACACTGCTAAAAACATACAGGTAGTTACCAGTGGTATCATAAAGTACCATACACAGTACACAATCAGCTTGTGTTTCAATTTCATGACAAGTCAAAGTACCAGCCATCTTACTTAAAAAAAAAAAGAAAAAAAAAAAAAAAAGAAAAGAAAAAGAGCGACACCATCACAGGGACGTCCAGGATAATCTGGTTCGGCATTTTGATTACATTTAAAATTTTAAGTGTTGATCTATCGTAGATGACACGTTCAATAAAATTAGCCTCATGTGCTCTCAACTAGGTCTTGTTTATGGACAACACATCACAGTCTTCTATTCTATCGGGAATGTAGTCGACCTTATGATTAAAACCTTCACAGTTATAAAGTTCGCTCATCAGATGAACTACTTCAGTGTTACAGTCTAGTTGTACCGTCCCACCACAAGATGTGCTGCATTCATGATCAACATTTCTATTGCAGTTTGTCGAACCACCGGGACCACACACATTCAGGAGAGAATATCTTTTACGAGATATATCAAAGCGAAAGTCGCGTAAGTTGTTCTCAAAATCTAAAAAAAAAAAAAAAAATCAGAAAACAAAAAAAAGAACACCCCCCCCAAAAAAAACAAAGGAGTAAAAAGCACCAACATGGTTGAAGAAAATATCACTCAACAGAAACAGTTATTTTAGAACTTTTAGACAGGATACCTGCAAATCTTCAGAAAAAGAAACTGCAAATTGCCTTGTTCTTACAACGTTCTAAGGCATGCAATACTCTAGACCATAAAATAATTCTACGAAAAACTTTAATACTATGGAATTTCAAATGTACAACTTCAGTGGTTCCATAGCTACTTAGATAATGCACCTCAATTTGTCCAAATCAATAGCATTAAATGCCAAACACTAGAAATCACTACTGGAGTCCCCCAGGGTTCTATTTTGAGTCCTCTTCTGTTCCTTATTTATATCAATGGCCTATCCAAAGCCAGCAACTTTCGCTCAATTATGTATGCTGATTACACAAGCCTATTAAGCACCATATATAATTATGAAACAACACCCCCATCCTCACTACCTGAAAAAGAAGTTAAGAAAGAATTATTTAAAGTAAGTGACTGGCTTGCTGTGAAAAAAGTATCTCTGAATGTAAATAAATCAACGTATTTGATCTTTCATCAAAAAAAAAAAAAAAAAAAGGAAAGAAAAAAGGAAAAAAAAGGCACTTACATGTACCTCCTCATCTATTACCATCTGTAATGTTAAATACCCAGCAAGTACACCGAGTTCAAGACTTTGAATTATTAGGTGTTTGACTAGATCATAATCTCAGCTGGAGCAAACATGTTAATAAGGTATCAAATTAATTATCCTGCGTGCATAGCACACTTTGAAAACTAAAAAAACCCACTGTCTCAAAGCATATTACAACTTATTTACAATGCCTTGTTTGTACCGCATCTGAATTATGGAATAATAACATGGGGGTTCCACTCTCGCAGTAGACATGTAAGGCTGAAAAAAGCGATAAGACTTATCAGTAATAGCAAAGTAGCACACACATCTCCTATGTTTAAAAACTTGGTCTTTTCAGGTTCAATGGCATATTCAAGCTATCATGTGTCAAACTACACTACAAATGTAAAAACAGTATGTTGCCTAACTATTTTAATGATATGTGCAACTTTCTTCATGTCATGTCGTCCCAGCGCTCAGAATCAGAATAATGCGTGCCTTGTACTCTCCGGCGTAGGTGCGCGGATGAAGAAACAACTTTTTACTTTTTTGCCTAATGTTTGGTGGTCAAGAACTCAAACATACGTACTTTATTTGCAACTTCTCCATACCATGGGAAAGTCAAAGGCAATAAAATTGTTTGTGGCAAGCAAGGCGACCACATAGACAACCTACAAATACAGGCAGGAACTGTTAAAACTCGGAATATGCGTCCCAAGATCCACGGGCGTGTCCGTTTTGAAACGGACGCAGCCAGCAAAAACAATGGTGGCGGTACAGAATTCTCATCCGGTCGAGTGTCGACTGGACCAGAAAAGCCACTTCTTTCACTGGGGCTGCTCTGGCCACAGGTGGCCCAGGCCTAGGCGCGTCTTCAGGTTACACCTTGGCTCCTGTAATACATTCTACAATGTGCAACATGTCTCTATGAGACGGTGTACTCCATGCAATAGCAATGTTTATCAGGCCGGAACGCCTATGGCGTGGCTTCTCACCCTACGGAGAAACGGTGACGCATGCAGTATGGCGGACTTCCATAGAATGTAAGGACGGAAACCTTGCCTTGCAATTAGTCAATAGAAACAAGCTGACTGAGTTAAGGCGACTTGAAGTTGCAGGTGGTCATGCATTTCTAAATAAAAATACAACATCCATTGATAAGCGCCTATTGTGTAATCTGACACTAACTGAATTTATCATAGTTTTCTAGTATTTAAAACGGCTAGCAACGTAAAAAGTGAGTGCAGCTTCAATACTTATGGAATATATTATAAATATATACATTTATAATTATACAGTTTAGAATGAGTGATTCAGTCCATCCCAACGTAATTGCTCAAAGTCTCTCAGAATCAACATCAAATTCAAGATCACAAGCTCTTTGGAAAGGCCTACATCTGCGTTTTTTTCTGAACCAATACAGAATTGAAGTGTAGGCATAAACTTAAATGTCTTTTTCTGTTTCATGATTGTAGATGTTGTAGTTCAATCCGTTATAATTCTGTGCAGTCCGGCACAATTCTGTGAAATTCAGTATTGCAATACCGAACCCCGGTGGAATTTGTGAAATATGGTGCAATCCTGTGCAATTCGATAAATAGTGACACCACATTTTCACAACAGGTGTCGCCCTGTTCGGGCAACTAATCGCAAGGTGATTTTCGCTACAATGTCCAATATTAATGCAATTTTAAGGGGATTTATGTTCTTAAGCAATAAATTTGGAAAATGAGTTAAAGGCTGTCTGAAAAAATTGAAACTGTATTCAGTCCAAATGTACCCTATAATTACCCAAAATGCCATACTCTCGACGGCAGCCCTCATTTTAAGATTGCCCCACCAACGAAAACGGTGGCATACCACAGGAGAGGTAAAGCTGTCAAAACGCATACGTAACCATAAGAGCTTACTGACGCTTGCTGCAAAGTACAAGAATGTTATGTGCTAGATCTACCCCATCCGCAGGTCCAAACTTGAAACTTGACGCGTTTGAGAGGGACATTGTGGAGATCACACTAAAATGCGGAATGGTAAACTTTTATGAATACCATAAGGCTTCTTTCCGCCCGCGCTGCAGCCCTTTTGGCGCAACAAAACACCGAAGTCGATTGGGCCATTCTGGAATCAAAATTGTTTTGTGGACTTTTTGCGAGCTCAAACATTTTGAATTATCGAAGTATGCTCCAGGATGGTCCTCACTACCGTCGCAGGCCCATTGGTGGCAGGCAGTGCTCATCGTTTCGAAACAAACAAGTTAATCAACCGTCCAATCTAAATTCACAGCTCGACAAACAAGGATTATCTAAAATAAACGATTTCACGAACTAATATTTGCAACAGTTTCAATGGTCCACTTGTTTGTTTTTGGTCACGCTGTCCTTTGGCGCATTTTTGCTTACCTAAACATAACCTGACCGAGCTTGTGCACAGGCGCTTCCCAAGGGCAGGGTATCAACCTTGCCAACACATATACAGGATACTGCCATCCAAAACATGGAAACTAATAGAGCAGTAGCAAAACTTTAAAAGAGGCTCAGTTTTGGAGATACCCCTACCGGCCTACGCAAAATTTGAACCACCACACATATTTTATGAGGATTCAGAAAGGCGATGTTGGAGTTGCTGCAATTGCCTTCAAACATGGTTTTTGTCTGTTTTTTTAAACAATCTCTCTAATAAGCAATATCAAACAAAAGAAGGAAAAGGCCTCTTTTGGCATCCTTATAAGTACTTTAAAGTGCCTCTAGCTATTAAATTGTGTAAAATACTTTTTTATTCTTTTACACATTATTGGATAACACAAATAAGTGTCCTTGAGCCGAACGTTCACGGTCAAATAACATGTAAAGCACAAAAAATCCACTTTCGTACAATTAAAATTCAAAAACTTTTTTAGCACAACATAAATGACAAATGTTTTTTTAATGCCTGTAACTAATGGTTTTTGTTCCTAAATATGCCTGTCTGTGTGTGTGTCTGTATGTGCGCTTTAGATGTGCAATAAGAAGGAATCGTATCATTAGATAAGTAGCTTTTAAACTCGAAGCACTATGCACAAAAACACAGTATGTTTTATTTGGTGCAACTATGAAACTCCATTATATGTGTAGGTATTTTATACAATATACGGAACTATTTTGTGAAGGCCTTTCATGAGTGTGGTCAGCAGTTACGTTGATCCCCATACTGGATGGATCCAAAGATTTTGAAAAGGTGACCACGAAACACCAAACACCCCCGAACTTATTGAAAGTAATGAAAATTTACATTATAGGTTGACATGCAAGGAAGAGATGGACAGACACTAGGCACTGGGGTGGTTGGAGGGTGGCGGCTTTTGGGGCCAGAAAGTTTTGGTACAAGTATTAAATTCTATTGTGTGGCTCCAGTACCGCGAATTAGGTTTCACCTCGGGGTATGTCTCGAAGGGAGCTGAGTGCGTGAACGCGAGGCAAGTTTTACGCGTGGAAAATAACTCGCCGATGAGGAATCTTTGTAAACCGCTTGTTAGGTCTTGAAAGCGAGGTCCCTATAATTCTGCAGTGGACGAACTTATCTTACATGCGTTTAGATGATGCTATAAGATTTGTCCGACAGGCGGGGCAAGGCTCATGGTTTAAAACAAAAACAGAAACTGTTGATGCTTTCAAGCTTTTGCGTATCAGACCTAGCTTTGACGCGCGACAAACATTATTATTTGTTTTCGACTGGATTTTTGGTGACAGGTCCTTGCCAAAGTTATCCCACAGACTATCAAAGGTCATTTGTTTTATTGGCACAAATTTTTGTGAATTTGACAGCAAATATGTATTTTTGCAATGCTGAACGATTTCCTGACTGTGGATAATCGTTTGGCACAAGTGGACGGGACCATGTCACTGTCAACCCATATTTTGGTGTTTTAAAACACCTCCGTCAAAAAAAAAAAAAAAAAAGGCTAAGAACAAAAAAAATTGTCCAACTATAGAATTGTAATATAAATAATATTAATTACTTTAGATGCAGTCAGGATGGAAACCCGCTTCAGATAAGCTTCACAGAATTACAGATAAGACAGACGCTTTTCCCAAGCGCACATCAGTCACAAAGAGATAGCTTACTTGGTCAACTGCAATACGCCGCACATGTCGTGTTTCCCAGACAAGCTTGTGTGTCCGATTTGATCACTTTGTCCATCACGATACACCAGCTTCATCATCATGTCAATTTAAACAAACTCTATTAAATGGAAAATGAAAATGTGGGCTTGCTTCCTCCTCTCTTACATGGGATGCCTATGTTCCTCGAGAACACAGATATGTGTGCTTGTGATATATATTTGTTCACTAATGCCTCGATGAAAGGCTTTGCAGGTTACTTTTAAGGGTAGTGGTTTCAGTCGACATGGTCACAGGATCTTGAAAAATGATTAGGCGACGAGCTATCCATGGAATTATACCCCCATTGTAGTCTGTGCTATTTTGTGGGACAAAGGCCGGGAAGGAACGAGAAAACGCTCTTAGACAATCCTGATACCGTGCAAATTATCAATAATGGACGCTCTAAGTCAGCAGCCATCACAAAACGTATGCGTAACCTCATTCTTCGCGCGGCAATGGGTCACGCAGTGGCCACGGGAACGTGGCTGCCCACAGTTAAAAACAATTGAACAGTATTTTGTCTTGTTTTTAACATAAGCAGTCAAGACGGCTCACGTGTTTCCGCGCGGTTGCTCATCCATGTGTGCGTCCTTAATCGATATATAAAGTCATATGTTTGGATTTTGTTGGATGTTTACATAAAAATGTGTTCAGTTTAACTCAATCTTGCTTCAATATTTTTCAAGCGGGCAACACTACGTAACTCTCCATACTTGATGTGTCAAGTGAGTGCCAGTTATGTATTCATGAAGTATTCACCCGTATAGGAAGGAACCTGATGGTTTAATTTACCATTTTGATTGTATCTTGCAAAAAGGACTCAGGTCCTGATGTTGATAAAAGAAAGTGTTCTATAAAAACAAGAAAAAAACTTTTTCTCGCCAAGACAATAGTGTACAATAAATAGTGGACTCCATACAAGTAGAAAAGAATGTGATGTTTCCAGAAATGAGGTGGTAGTGCAGCTTAACTTTAAAATAAGGAAATTGGAAAGAAAAACAAAGTTGTAAGTCATTTTGGCGACAAAAAACTTGTAATGCAAAAAGGGCTTCACTGCAGGTGAGCCATTCTAGCACTAATTACTTTAACGGAAAACGTAAAATTTGCATTTGGCAAAATGGCTTGTCACAACACAAGTCCTTTTTGTCACGAAGACACTGGCCTAGAAGGAGAAAATCTTATTTTGCCAGAATGACTCAAGTGGATATAAGTCTTTTTAACATGACATAATGTGAATTGAGGCCGCAGTAAAATCCAATGCAAAAGGAACGTAATATTTGTGGGTCCTTGTAGCAAAATTAGCTTAGCGGCTGGTTTTGATAAAAACGAGCGCCAAAGAGACTTATTTATTTGTAAGCCTTTTTAGCAAATGGCAAAAATACCATGCAATATGTTAGGACAATTATTGAACGAGCTTACATGAGGATATGACTGTGGTGGTAATTTCTCCTCCTGTGGCTTTCATATAACATTTCTTCCAACCTTACAGGATGAGTTGCTCATACCCCTTTTTAGGACGTCGGGCAATCGCTTCTCTGCAAACTTTGTGTCAGCACAGGGTTTTGCGTTTGTTCGCACTTCACAATCACTACAATGTAAACCCGAAGTCCTCTATAACGAAAGGCTTTGGCCTGTGCCTGCTTAACTGCCTGACTCAGCTCATTATGAGAAACTTGTGTAGCCCCACAAGGCCAAATTGAAGTTACCAATAAAAATATGAATTGGAACCGTGCCCTTGCTGTAAATGAGAGGATTATTAATAAGCATGTGGAGATCTCACTGCTGTTGGGTTTGTTCATATGTCCAATTCTGCATTTGTCATCTGGCTGACACCACGAACTTACACTAAGTAAAGATGACCAAATATGCTCTATTTCCATGCAGTTTCATGTAATTTATGTTATATTATCGCTGTGAACATTCTATGGAGTGTCTATTGCATGTATACGGTATTTCTAATTTAGTTATTTTTGAAACTGCTCTTCCTTGAGGAGGGGGAGTA
Source organism: Hermodice carunculata (assembly GCA_964020975.1). NCBI lineage: Eukaryota > Metazoa > Annelida > Polychaeta > Eunicida > Amphinomidae > Hermodice > Hermodice carunculata. The sequence goes on along the minus strand of OZ026622.1, from coordinate 77,469,600 downwards.
GCCCCGTCCAAACCAGGCGCCCGCTTGGTTTTCGCGTAATGCATTTAACTCAGAGTCCCTTGCTTGAAGAAGCTGGTGAGGGACCGGTTTAGCCGGCAAAGATGTCTTGGGATGCTTGATTATATATACCACAGTGTTCGAAAATCATCGATATGTATCATGTAGACAGTTTTTGCGCGAGGGGCGTGAACATTTGCCTTCCTACAAGTTGCCACATATTGTATAGTGCGTGTGTGACTCTGCCTGACCTGCCTCAATTCCATGGTTTCCTTTCGACTATCCAGGCTTCATCGCTTGAACTTCACACCCACTACAGGAGCTATATTAGCAGATAAAGGCGCTTACACAAGTGCACATGCACTCTGAACTGATTGAATAAATCACTAGGACTGAGATGAAACATCTTTAGATCGTTTAACGAAAAGAAACACATGGCTCCTCCCAGGTACAGGCACGTTGGTATAGGCGTCGAAATCAGTCAGCTGGGGAATTCTGCGTTTGCAAACAGCATATTTTATGCTGCCTACAAGGTCAGGGTGTCGCTTTCTTGAACTGCCGCATCCACAAGACGTCCGCTTCAGATGTTTTGTTTGTATCATCAAAAAAGACATTGTCTAAACCACTTAAAAGACGTTTGAACTCAAGACATAATTGACTTAATTAACAAGACGCTTGAAATCAAGGTGGCGGTTCAGAATATACACATCTTGGCAGAAGATTTCAAGTCAAAGGTTTCAAAACAGAAGCCTCCTGAGCATTGGCAGTTGCAGCGGGTTGTTCTGCCTACAACCTCTACATGCAGGCAAATCCCCCCCCCCCCCTTTTATAATAAGCAAAACCAATTCTCATTTAGATGATGCCAAAATTACTAACTGGTCAAAACTCACAGTATGCTATGTGTAAGCCAGGGACACCACAAAGTTGGTATCTACCGAACCATCCGGCTGTGAAAGAAATCTGTCAGGAGATAAATAGTGAGAATCTTTAAGCATCTTCCTAGACCTCTATTTTAAGTCCTCTGTCTTCAAATGGTCTTAAAAATGTAGCAGAGGTCACCTGTACAAAGTTCTTGTGTCAAAGACAAACGGTATGGAGTCCGCGTGACAGAGGTCTCATTTACATATGAGGTTTCTGAGACGCGGCACGTGAAATGACCATGGTTAACAGTTTGCTGCAGCACATATAAGACTTCTTTGGTGACAGTATTGAGGGGGATAAACCTCGCGGGCTGAAGCATGGCACCAGGTGAATCACTGCATAAATCGGAAATTCCTATCTTCAGGTTGACGACTTTACTGTATATCAGCTCAGTTTTGTATCGACTTGTCAGTGTCAAACAGGCTTACGTGGTCACTAATATGACGTCTAGGTCAGAACAAGGCCAACCCGTCACCCACTACGAAGATAGCCATACGATTGTACAATATCAGCCCCAGCTCACTTTTTACATAGGAACCAAGCAGTGTAGTACCAAGTGCTCATTTCACGGAAGTCGGTTTTAGCCTTTTACACAGACGTTTTAAGTTCTTAAGTTATAGTGGTCCGCAAATTATGTACCAGGTAAAATATAGCAAAAATGACTGCAGACGAGATAAGGCTTTTCTCTAGACTTGCTGTAACTGCTGTCTGAGGGGGCCTTACCGACATTGTATGACGCCTCCAGTTATCAATCAGTCGCTGTTCGATTCTTTTTATATTTACAATATCCTTTTCTAGAATGGAATAAAGGTTTCTTTTTTCCTTTTTGAGTAGTTTGTGATGAATAGATTGGCGCTGCACTGACTAAGCATTTTTTTTTTTTACATTTTCATATATTCATATATTTTGCAAGAGTATAATCTGTCAAGTCTTAAGTACCTTGTCACCAACATTAACTAGCAACACAAGAGCATAGCTAACAAATCATCAAACGTGAAATTTCACTCGACTTATCTTATGTAAATAAAGTCTTTGAGTGACACAAATAGGTCGGATTTTCAACCAGAAGCTATATTATTATTTAGCAGATCCGTGCCAGCCACTTGTGCTGACAGGTAGGAAGAAAACCCAGCTATGAACGGTCTGGTGAAGGCTCTACTTGCATTTGCTGCTTTGGTGGTGCTGGTGGTTTCCTCGCCTTCAAGTACTACTCCCAAGGAAGATTTAGTGGTAAGTGGTCTGTTGAAATGTTCAAACGACACAACTCTGCGTATTATCTTTTATATATACCCAGCCTTTATCTCTCGTCCTCTTTCGCCATCTCTCGTACTGGCGCATTGTAAGGGACGATTCCGTTTCATACCATAGATGATGCGATGAGAAATTGTGAAAACTCATACCTTTTAATATTGGAATTCTTCTGTTGTTGCTGTCGTGTTCATATTAATTGCGTTTGTTACACCTAACAAAATTCGCGTGCTTTGGTTACAACGGTTTATGAACTGTCGTCTGGCAATAGCAATGTTATGATCAGGGATAAAGACTGCAACCTAATTAAAACGGACATAAATGTTTTTATTAATCATTAATCATTTAACCAAATCCAAAAGCATTTTTCTTTATTTTCAATAGCATAGCATGAAATACTTATATTAAGGTAGCAACCGACTTGACCGAAGAAAAAGAGCCAGCTGTGAATTGCACAATTTTCACGCGGTTCTGGCAATCACCTACCACCCACACAAATGTCTCATATGCAAATGTATGTTTAGGATAGGCCAACATACGATATGACGTTACTGCTTGAATAGACATATATTTAAGGACTCTAAATACGGGGGATCGTTTTTGAAGAATACCAACATTAGAGCTTGATAAAGTACTACTTACTGATGCAAAGACAGCTAAAGTATATATTTTCCGGTTAGTATAGTCATGAGCTATAGAGACGTGCAAAGATCAATCATTGGCCTCGCCTAATTATTAAATAAACACCGGGATAATAAAATGAGCTAGACTCTTACAAGGCTGATTAGGTTAAACACGTAGACACAATATGTTCAAAGTGCTCACTGATGTTGGCCAATAAGCCATCATTCTTTGGTGTTTAAAGAACAGTAGTTGCTATCTTTAGTGAGACTTTTGGTCGCTAAACGCGCTTCAAGCAGACAAACAAACTCACACCTTACACACACACACACACACACACACACATATATATATACATATATATATATATATATATATATATATATATATATATATATATATATATATATATATATATATATATATATATATATATATATATATATATATATATATATATATATATATATATTTATATATACATATATATAATGCATTGCAAATTGCACAGACGTATGCATATGTAAATAAATACATCCTGCACGCGTGTAATCCAGCGTGAGATAATTTAGCACCAAAGCGACCTGATCTCACGCTTATTCGTCTGTGTACGAACGTAGACGTGTATTTTCAACCAAGCCTTTCACAATTCTCATTTTCGGTTTTACAACATTGTCAATATATGTCAGATTCTTAGCAAGCTTGATGCAGATTTACTGATTGCGGACCTTTTTTGCCAGCAACCTGTTCCATACGTTTCTTTTTCTTTTCTTTCTTTATTAAATATTAATTTACATGTGGATCTCCATGTAGTTACCATGCGTAGTTATATGAGCGGTCGTCCCAGAGCAGATTAAAACAACAGCTAAAGACGACTTAAAACCCCATCGGCTGTCCACGAAATGGAAAAACTATTATACAATCAATATATGGACCTTGAAATTAGGTCAAAATAATTGTCCTTCCGAGTTAAAGCAGACCCTATCAAAGGTGTATAAACTATGAAGATTTTTTTAACCCGACATATATATTCGAGGGACAAAGGCCCATTTGGGGGTGAACTTGGATCTGGCGGATAAAGTTTTTTTTTTGCAGATTCTGGTTGCCCAGGTACATTTGAGAATCCAGTTAATAAGCATGCGTCACTATTGAGAATCTAGTGGAATATGGAAATTAAGGTGGCCAATACTAAAATTCAGTTTTTTTAAGTAATATCTAAAGAAGTAAGCATGCATGCACGATGGAATGTGTGTCTATACCACTGTTGTCATGGACAAAGAATTAGATGAGACCACTTTTGAAGAGTTGTAGTGACTAGGTAATACATAATTCTATTGACCATTGGGCAAGGCACACCGACTCATCAAAATGTGGTTTTTACTACATCTTCAAATAATAGGTTTGCAGTGAAGGAACGTTATCCTTTTAGTCATTGTAGAATACCAATGTGCCATTTTAAAGAAATTTACTGCTTTGTGACCTGAAAAAGCACCACCTGAGGGGGCATGTCACTTGCCATGCTGCACGGCATTTGAAGTTACGGAGGAGGGGGCATCGCCTTTTGACATTAATTTGCTCAAAGAGTGATGAACGATATGAAAGTGAGAAAAAAAATCATAAAACAAAGCGAGTTCCAGGTTTCAATATACACACAGAATACAGACGTTGCTACATTACCATCACTATATAGTCCTAATGTTAAGGGCACATTTATAGAATCTGTTCGACTGAGCTTTTATATTATTAACTTCATTGTAGGTATATGCCAACTGTGTCTTTGAACCGAAACAGGGTCTCTTATCCCGAGCTTGTAAGAAAACAATTTGAATGTATGTTGCAAAAAGGTTTCAAAAGAATAATTAAAGCTTAGTGAACATGTTTGCACGTGCGTTCTGAGCATAAAGCACCCTGAGTGTGCTGAGGAAAGCTATTGGTTAATATATAAAATAACGATTTAAGGGTAAGAAAACAATGAAAAGCAATTCTGGTTCTCCTGACAAACGTTGCCTGCAAAAAATCCATAGAGAATTGACCTAACTCACCTTAATATTGGGTCAAGGTCATTGTTCTCCAAAATTAAGTAAACATTAAAATTGTGATCATCTAAATAAGTTTCATGATCCATGCTTATCTGGTTCTGAAATCGTGCACAAGAAGAAGAGATACATGGATGCATGTTATGACAAACGGATTACACAGACGCAGGCGATAGCAATACCCTCTCCCCCGTTGCCTTTATGGGCCGATGGGTCATAAAAAACGGTAATAAATCCCCCCACCTGTTATGAAGCACACTAAATCATTTTTGGCCACTCTTTTCATGTTTAATGAGAAATGTATCATCTGACTCTGTGAACGATTTGCTTTTGACTACAGTGTGAAATGATAATCATTTATGAATAGTACCTATATACATTACACAGAGATAACTAACTGTCTGATAAACTATATGTTAAAAAACTGTTTTTGGTTGTCCCTTTGCAATGGCATACTTTTTGGCCTAACTTGCCAAAGTTGTGTCTTGTTGGTCAGACAAACACATGAAGAGGGATTGTTGATTATGAGTTTGGGTTATCCCTTTTTCATTTGCAAAAACAATTTACTACAGATTGTGCCTGAGACATTTTGTACATTATAGAATTTCCTCCATATTAGATGTTAAATCTACGAAGCTTTACAGTTAGGGTGTCCATAAAAAATCGAAGCTCTGGTAACACGTTTTCACGACCGAGTGCGGGTGTTTCGACCAAAAGATGTTCGATCAGCGTGAGGTGTTCGGATTAGTAAGAATTATTTTGCTATAAATTCACTGATAATTACACTATAAGTGGAACTGGTTCAGGCAAAACTGTTTGCTCAGTGAACTCTCGGGAATCGATTTCTATTTTTAACAAGTTCGAACCCTAGTTGTCTCCTTTCATAATTGTATGAACTTTGAGGACCACCCTACCAAGCAAAATGCAGCCTGATCCGGGCCAATTTTGCAAAAGCGAGCTGCTAGTCTTAAAGCTTTCCACCTTTAAAGGCGTCTCAAAGTCTAAATGCATCTTCAAAAAGCTTGCTTTCAAGACACTTTCATGACAACGTCTACAGCTGACGGATGATCACAAACCACACAACGGTCTGGAGCGGTGGATGAAATCTTGCTTTCTTGAGCAGGCGCACCTGTACAAGTAAATCACCTGGTTCCCTTTGGCGGTATACATATATATAGTTAGGCATGCGCAGTGCACTCCAGTTTGAATATTGGGGGCCAAAACGGAATATCACGGGTTTTAGTGAAAGATTGCAGTTGAAAACATTAGTCCCGGAAGTGCGAGCAATACCACAAGAATGTATCTCACATTCTGATAGCCTATATATCTTTGGATACAGTGAAACCTTATAGGGACACCATTGGTTCTTACAAAAAGTGTCCCAACTAGGGAGGTAGCTCTGTTAACCAGGTAATTTACTTTAGGATCTAGTCGAGTATAAATATATATCCACTAATGAAGAACGCGCAGGTAGATATTTGTCAATACACATAATCGTCTAAATAATCATGAAATGACCAGAAAACTGTCTATGTAAGAGTTTATTGTAATTTGCAAACTTAATTCAGAAGCTATTTAATGCCATTACGCATGTTTGATTGCAATAATAATTGTCTGATGCAGACGTAAGCCGCCAAAAATTTGTGCCATATTTTGAACAACCAAGTTAAGTTGGTTAGTTCAGTTTGGCTACAGGACCTTTTGTTTCATACTTGGATTAATACCAGAGCCTTATTAATAGGCAAGACCAGGGTAAGCAGTCATACTAAATAATCTCTGATCAAGCTCTTTCACTGACCTGTTCATCCAGACATTGCAGGTGATAGGTCACACTTTAAGTCCTAGATCTTAAACAGCAAATTCAGCAGCATGTGACTGGAAATTGACATGCTTGTTTCAGCAGATATGCTCATGAATATAAATGATCATAACAAACATGACTTCCTGAAACAGGATATTCATTGTCCCGAGGAACCAATATGTGGCAGACAAAGGGGGACGACAGTCCTGGGTTGTCTGCATTTCACAGATACTTTTTTCATTCGGTACTTAAGATACTGCCCGTATCACACAATAGAAAGGTGTCCCATAACACGGGTATTGCCAATATGACAGTGGTATTTAAAATGGTCCAAAGAACAAACTACCCCATTAAAGCAGCTATCCCTTTTACAGACGGGTCCTTTTCGCTGGGTGTCACTGTATTTTAACATGTTCAGTTTGATACGTATACGTAGATAAACAACTTATGTTCTGGTAACAATTATAGGAAACAAAAGACTGATTGGCGCTACTTAAAACTATATCCCTCAGAATATAGAAATGAATACAGATCGCGAACCTTGGATACAGTTAATGATATCAACAATAGAAGTATACCCCATGCCACCACTTAGTTACGGCTGCTGTGTGTGCCAATATAGACATACTTTTTCCAATTAATTCGTTCTTTTTTCTTCCTTTACTAGCAATCTTGTCCGAAATTTTGTTTGAAAACTACCATACACAAAACTCCGAACCTGGGATGATTATACGTTCAGACATGAAGCAAGGCTTTTTAATGAATGCGGTAACACTTTCAAAAATAATACAAATAAGGGCTATTTGAAAATTAAACCTTTAGCCTTTTCAAAACTATTATAGGTAGTGCAACGAGCCTCATTTGGCACATTAAAAAAAAATATATAATTTATTTTTTTTTCAAGTTCTCCCTCATGTATCTTTTCCAATGTTAACTCGAATATATAAGGCAAATGCTTTCCTAGGTAGGCACACAGAGGGATTTGCTTTGAAACCATTATTGAATTATTGTTACCATAGTTTCATATATATATATATATATATATATATATATATATATGTATTTCATAAGCTTTTATGGGCCAACTTGTTTGGTTTGCTGTGAAATTCCTTTCAACTGGAATCGTTGTTGAGACGTAGGCCCACTGATTTGATTAACTATGGACCTAACCGCAATTTGAGACCGAAGAAAATGATAAAATTGCTTGTGGAATATATCTGTTTAAAGTAATGTAGAAGGCCTCAGTCTATTGTGTCTGTCGGATGGATTTATATGAGAAGCCGACATGCACCACACAATGGCACGGCACCATCTACTTTATTTGGACCCGCCGAAGTCTAATGGGAGGGGTGGTCTTTCTAAGGACCAAGTTTAAGCCCTTTGAATCAATATTAAATGCGAGATTTATGTATTCGTACATACACCTTTAGTGAAATAAGTTGATAAACGTGGGTTACAATAATTTTGGTGCCCTTGTAAAGAGGCAGTGGGCGATATTACCATTACTTTACATCTATACAGGTCCATAGAGGTTTTACTGGCTCCATAAAATATATATTTTCTTCAAACAAAGACGATATAATTTTATAGATGTCACAGCAAACTGCTATCCAATACACTCTTTGGATTTCATATATATCCAGGAATAGCCATCACACCATTCTAAATACGTATCGCATGCTGAAATATGAGGAACCAAATTGTCAAAATGCAATAATGTGATCCGCAACTATATGTTTGTAATCAGTGAGAAAATCTTTTTTTTTTCAATGCAGCAATTAATCAATGTCATTGTCCTCAAAATCAGTAACTCCTGAAAAAAAAGTGTGCAGAGTTTTTTTTTTTTTTTTTTTTTTTTTTTTTTTGTACATGACGGATGAAGTGACAAATGATAGGGCATTTGCAAAAGAATCTCGTAATAGTAAAATGCCTCTCGTAAATATGTCAGCATCACTACGTGTCTGTCATCTTTAATTTTACGTTCCCCTTGCACAATTATGGAGTGTAGTGACACAATTTACTGATTTGATCTCGAAGAAGACCATTGACTCAAATGGCGTCACAGGCAGAAAGCTATTTGTGTAAATTGACGTAAGCCATACCAGAGATACCCTGTGTTATTTGTATTTAAACATATTGTTACTTTTGGTCAAGTAAAATAATATCCTTCATATTTGTCCAATGATTGTTCAAAATATCTACCAGGTAACATCAATACAATTCATTTTACGTCACCTTCAACACTCCAGAGTCAACATTCTTGTAAAACATACATTTATCAACCCTTTGTAGTTTGCATTATTAAGGTGTTTCATCGGGTCTTGGTAGCGTCACAGAACAGGCAAATTCCGTTTCATTCTTATTCCACAGCCCTGGTCAAATGCACCTGTTCAGGAAATTAAATCAGTGACATGGAATGATTTCCCATCCTTGGTGAAACACAAAGCAGCATTTAAAATGTAGATTCATCATAATTTTGATATGTCTAATAGTTTCCTTGTTGAATACCTCCTTTCAACTTATAAGGAAGTGCGATCTTTTCTTTAACCGTGCTCCAACATTACATTGAGTTGATATGAAATTTATCAACGACTTCACAAAGCTTGAAAAGCCAAGAAGGGAAATACAGAGTATTCAGGCTTTACCGCGTAAGTCAACATGACTCAACTGTGGACACAGCAACAGCTAAACAAATTAGGCCATGAGACATGTATTACTTAGCACATCGTTTGTGACTCTTGCCTTAATATTGATAACCGTATGCACATCTGCCAGTATAAAGACATGCGACATTTAATATAAATGTGATTTAATGCAAAGCTCGTATATTGCTCTCTACTCTCTTCACTTACAAAGTGACAAATTCAACTATTCTTTTTGCGTAAAATATCCATTTTCAATAGCAGGTTGGTTAAAAAACATCTTCATTTTCAAATGCAGTTTGATTGGAGTTTTGTTTTGGACAGCTTAATTGTGTTTTGTTTTAACATTATCGGAATATCAAACGATAGAGAACGCCATTTTAATTATTTCAGTTGCGGAAGTGTTTGTCCAACAAAGACTGTGTGGTCGTGACCGAATGCTGTGCTGCGACATTCGGAGTGAAAATATGCAAACACAGACCGGAAACCGGCACCCCGTGTAACCCGGATGTGAAAGAAAATGGAACCCATCCCGAACCTAACACTGAATGTGCATGCACTCCCGGACACACGTGCAAGAGTAATGGACATATCTACATATGTATGAAGGATGAACAGACTGATCAGAATCCTTGAGTTCAAAATAAAAATGCCTTTGCTGCATTTTTGGGAGAGAAGATCTGGCGAGACAGATGTAGATTTCGATCAGCAATGTGCTGTCCGTGGTTGAAGATTCCAATGACAAGAGAGGAAAGGAGAGCATCAACAATTTAGGTCAATTCACCGAGGAACCTGTTTCAATAAGTTGATATTCAGATGCATACTTCCAATGGTTGCCTTTTTTCTTTACATGCGTGATCAAGTGTACACAGCTATCGTGATTAATGTGTGGACTTTTTGAGATCTTTGAAAAAAAAAAAAAAACTGAACTGTACTCACATGCAACGTGTGATTGTCTATGACCACCATGTCGCCTTTCATTATTACTATGTGTACTTTTCAAGTGATATTATGATAAACACCTGCATTGATTGGCATATCATCATCAAAAGGATCAAAGGCGTGATCAATCCCGGAAATAGTCCTATGCAATGTGACTCCACTTACTGACACTCTATCGCAAGGACAAAGATATACATGGAGTTTACTTTTTTCATACTGCTCTAACAACAGAAAAGAGGACTTTGAATCGAAATTATAACCCACTTAAATGCTTAAATGCCCTGACATTGTCAAATCAACTCTGGAATGAATGTTCAGCCATTAAGGTACAAGGTCACTGCCAATAATTTCTTGTATACTTATCAAACTTGCGATTTTAGTTTACTAAAACTCTTAAACACTGATGTCAACTTTCTTTGAAGTTGTGATCTTGTACATTGACAAAAACTTGATCTCCAGTTTCTGACTTTTTTTGAAACTTTGCATCTAGTTTTTTGTGTTAGTTCGTGCCCTCTGACATTTGCTAAGGTCGGCTTGAATAAACTATACTCGTCAACTTTTAGATAAGTTGTTGATAAGTTTATTTAAGAGTGGTAGTTTCAAGAAGTTGCTTGTCCCTGAGACCGTTAGTATCTTATCACAATCGACAAGGTGTCAGTCAAAAGAAACAAATCTACTGCCTGCCAAAAATGATAAATAACCTCTAAGCTGTTGCGTTTTAGTTTGGACTCCCCAATGCAACGCGGCAGTATTTATCCTTGAGCTCATGCAAGTTTTCTGGATTCATAGCCAAAAATATATGTTTCATCGGTTCACTGCTGACTTCGATATTTTTCTCTTTCAAGTTTAAGCGATAGAAAATTTATCTTGCCTTGCGCACTGATATATCTTAATTTCACAAGCAAATCTGCCGACTGCATGTACACATTTGGTCACTTTTGTGCATCCCCAGATGTACTGATGCAATCTAGGAAACCTCATCATGGCATACACTCTTGTTTATGATGGACTGCTTATTCCATAGTTCAGCTACACATAAACGGGCTCTTCCATGAAAAACTGCTTCATATTCCAAAGTAGGGTTATTTGCCCTTTTAGCTTAGACCTCTGCATTGCAAAATTGCTTGTTTTGTTTTGTGACCACATGTAAAATGGCATCCGCTGCGAGCTTTTGATTGGACTCATCATATTGTACAATAGGTAGTTTGGTATTGTGACAATACATTTCAGGTGGCCTATATGACCATAATATTACCAGTTAATTCAATTTGACGTCCACAGGAAAGATCATCTGGACCTTGCTCAGATGGAAAAGCTCAAAACTAAAAGGAAAAGACTAATAATCGTTTAGCACAAAAAATCACCTTAAATAAACATCACGAGCTAAATAAATGTGAGGACCGGACTTACATTTAGGAGTTTACAACAACCTAGAGCCGCTAAGAAAATTATAAAAACGAAAACAAAAAAGGAAGTTGCCAAACAAAGAAGAGCCAAAGAAATATTCAATGGCAGGGTCAAGGGACTATCACTCAAGTTGATTTTTCTTTACTGTAGACTTTCTATTTGATGTCACACCCCACCTAACAGGGGCCGCTTCTTAACTCTTGGGCTTCAGACGTAACTATACTCATAGCGCTTTCGAAATTAGAAACAAGAAGACAAGAAAATAACAGTCACACAAGACTTTCAGATGCGAGAAGAATTGCCAAAAATTGTGGTTCAATAATTTAACTTGCGAATCATTAATTTGATTGCAGTTGCAATGGATAGAAACGTGTTTCCCATTCAAATTGAACATTACATCTCAATCCTTTTTCACTTCTTACTGAGAAATAAATCCAAGAAATTACACAACTGCAGTTATTGTTCACGTTAGTAACGGGACATTTTTCAATTTCCACTCATATCTTGTCACAACGTTATTGCTGAATTGGATCCCTCTGAAAATGCACCAATTGTATTTTTACAGTGACCTGTTGCTGTTGTGCTTATGTCATTTCTGTTTGCAGAAATCTGCAAACATAATGGTCTAATACAAGCTATGGGTTGCGATACATGATTTGCGGGTGCAAAGCAGATAAGCAGTTTAAGGAATTGGGAAGACGACGATGTCATATTTTGGCTAATTGTAGAACTTTTTTGAAATCTAAAAGAATACCTTTCCTAGCCGATTTAACATTTTTGTCTTTTTTTTTTTTTTTTAGTCTGTTAACTTCTATGAGTGATGGAATTTGTTGACAGAATAATGGTGTGCTATCATATTTTGTAATACTATGGATGACTATCGTCACGGGAGCGAGAATACGGAAAACCCACTGATGTCAACCTAGTCTCTCTTTTTTTCTTGTAATAACCACATTTTTTAATTTTCATAACTGGACAAAAATTCTTGTCATTTCAACTTCTCTTTGTTATAAAAAAAGAATAAATCCTGTTGTTACTTCAACTTCTTTTCTTGATATAACAAAAAAAAAAAAAAAAAACAAACAAACAAACCCAAACACTTGGCAATTTTATTTTTTTCTTGTTAACTGGAAAAATCTTTCAACTTTACTCTTGTTATAACAAGAAAAAAGTCGAAATAAGATTTATTTCTTTATAAGAAGACACATATGGTTATAGCAATAAAAAGGGGAGATTAGGTTGACCCTAATGAACTTTCGTACGAGGGTTTATGATTTGTGTCTACTTTTGAAGCGCTACAACTTTTGAGTTGCCAGCATCGTTTGTGCTGTAGTATACTATCGTCGGCAGTTGTCAAAAATGGCAAACAAACAAACAAACGAAGATTTCAGCTTCAAAAAGCAAAGAACGGACAAATAGAAACCAATGAATCCCGCAACTGTACCGGTAAAACATCAGTTCGGGTGCAAGTGGGACAAAAAGGCAGCTTTTGTTCCGTAAATTTAGACTAGGCGAAACGCAAAGCAGAATAAGGTACCATTACATAATTATATACTTTTATGTAAGACGAAATTTATGTGATGTAGAAATATATATTTCATCGTTAGAAAGTATTTCTTGATATATAAAAAAAGACAACAACAACAAGAACAACTGTTCATATCAAAATATTTTTAAAAACCATATTATTATTATTATTATTATTATTATTATTATTATTATTATTATTATTATTATTGTTTTGTTTTTTTTTTTCATCAAAAATTCAGGGCAAGATCAATTAAGAATCTCCCCCCCCCCCCCAAAAAAAACTAGGGCGCTTCCCGACAATTATCCCGTACCAATTTGCTGAGTCACACCAATTGAAGTCGGTGTGTGTGTGTGTGTGTGTGTATGTGTGTATCCATGTTTTGGGTTTTTTTTCATTTTTTGAGGGGTTCTTGTTTTATTTTGATTTTGTTTGTTTGTTTTATTTTGAGATTTATTTTTTTCATTTGTGTTTTTAATTTTAAGAGTGACATTAAGAATTCTATATAAGGCCAGCTTCATGGTGTTGTAAAACAGGTACAACAAGGCGGGAAGTATCGATACTGTTACCCTCTGATGTTGATGTAACTCTGACTCTGAATATTTCTGCAACCTCTTTATCATTTTTTTTTTAATTTATGTTGGTTTTTTTTTTTTTTTTTTTTTTTTTTTTTTTTTTTTTTTTTCTTGTTTTTTGTTTTGTTTTATGTTTGTTGTTGTTGTTTTGGGTCAAAATATACAAAATTTGTCTGAAATACATTAGACAGTTTTGTTCCCAATTCGATTCAATTGAAAGAATCGTTTACATTGCCCATGTCTTGATCCTGTAAAGCCCCAGGCATACACAGGAACGTTTCCACAAACTTTTATTCCCAGCTTTCCCTATCCAGCAAATTGGTATTTATCGATGACTGTGTCCAGGGCACCAACTGCAACGTGGGCCGATGCTCCCATGTTGACCTAGCGCTAAGCAACATTGTTTGTGTGTAGAGAACTGATATGAAAGGAAGTACGCGGATCTTACTTCAACATACTCTCATTTATTCCTTGAGGATCGGAAGTTTGATAAAGCTTTTTTTCATGTCGAACTTCATTTTATCTGTTACATGAGATGGCTGGTATTCAGTTTGCGTGAGACAGCACGTATTCGTGAAAAGAGACCGGATGTTAACATTACATCAAAGTAAGTAGAAGTTGAAGAACATTGTGTTTGTAACTCTGTAATCTGCTGGACGCTTGTATTGATTTCTGTATTGGACCTAGCGATGATTATTTTCTTCTGTGTGTTTTGTCTTTTCATTGTGCCATTAATTAGTTTTGTTGAAAAACTGCTTAAGGAACGCGCTTGTTATGTTTAACATTTATCCCCAAGTTTCAAGCAAATCTATGAATGAAATAGAATCTGATCTGGGGGTGAAAATTATGGTTCAGTGAAATACGCTGCAAAGTCCAATAACGTATACAGTTTGGTGGCACAGAGTTCTTAATGACGTATGTATTTCATGAAAATGAATATACATGTCATTAGAAACAGGGCATAATATTTTTGTGCTAACCTCGGGATGATGTGTCACTGGTATAAAACTATATTTTCATATAGAGCCCATTTTTAATAAGAAGAATATTCATAAGAACTTTCATGGGGCTCGAAAAGAACCAATTTCTTAGAGTACCACCCAAGGCGCAGTTGCTGGTTTTACCTCATTGCATTAATTGGTATGCTAAATGTATGTTTGCAAACGAACTTAAAGGGTATAACAAAGACATGAGAAATGGCCATTCTGTCAGTGATTATCACTGCATCGTTTGCATTGCCTTAGACTGTAAGAATGATGACGATGTACCCTAAGTATTTTTTCTTACCACTGCCCACTACAAACCTTCACTCCACTGGCAAAGCCTGACTACATATGTTCATTGTTAGGACTTCCAAAATCAATTCTGGTAACCAGGGAATATCTGAATGTCTAATCGATAGATACATCTCCTTTGACGTAAAATTTTTATTTGAAGGTGAGAGACCAAGAGGATTCACCAAATCACCTGAAAAATTGGGCAACCTCCCGTCGAGCAGATAGGCTTGGGTGCTCTGTGAAGTCTGTCATCATCCGTGTGTGTGTGTGTGTGTGTGTGTGTGTGTGTGTATTTTTTTTTCTTTTTTTGCTACTGTTGTTCAGAGCTACACAGAGGACTATTGCTCCTGTTTGTATTATATCATGCATAAATAATGTACATTATGTCGCAGACATCACTGTTGGTTAGCTTCAAGCTTCATTTTGAAGGCAAATCCTACACACTGAGAGAGTCTGGACTTCAAGGCCACGCGGAGCTTGGCAACTCATACCAGGTGGGGCTAATTCTCAACAAATCATTTGACAAGGTGTGAATTTAAGGAAACTTCTTGCGGCAAACCCTGTTGAATATATGAATTTCAATGCAGTACATGGGTTCTGTCCATATGGTTACATTTTGGAAATGGCAGGTAATATATATATTTCTCATATCGAATTATCGTTCCTTTTAAGCAACGATAATACTTTTGCATGGGGAGGAATCTAGTCACTCAGATTTTTTTTTTTTTTTTATTTTCTTAAGGCGAGCGAGTGCACAGAAAACTTGGGACGTTTTATCTTTTAATAATCTCATTGATAGGTTATCATGGCGTTTTTTGTAGCGCGATAGTATTGTTTTGGGTTTTGTCTACCGTTAAGAATGATAAAGAATGCTCTATATGATTTAAACATACAATGTCCGATAGTCTCCTTGTTTGTCACATTAAAATTTTTGATAACAAAGGGTGATTTTTTTTAATTCAAACAACACAGCCATCGTTATGGTTTCCAAATTTTTTTGAAGCACATGTCATCAATGAATACGCAGAAATGAGTACAATACAGAATTATTATGTATGTAACAATTTAATCAGGTTATACTTCTCTCTTCAACAATTTGTTTTAAATTCCAAGCAGGCGAAACTGTTTTTCTCTAGAATGAATCCTACTGTCTCTTTGTACGTTGCCATCTATAATGTAAAATTTCAAAGGTGGCCCCAGCAATAGCTGTTTTTATTCCTTAGCGTCAGTCAATCTGACATCCCCTTGCTAATATGCTTGCATATATTGCCGTATCTTGATTACAGTATTTGTTGTACACGGCCACCTGCTATGTTAGCCTTTTCATCCAATGATCGTCATGCGCACACGGATGTAATATATTAAGCACTTAAATAAATAAGCACTTGCTGCGTTGTATGCACATAATGATCTGCTGTTGCCATTCTGTTTTGTGTCTGATGCGATCTCTGCTGTGTGTAAATTGTGCAAATGAAATTGAGATTCTGGGTTATGGATGAATAAATAAGTTAGCAAGTTTCCTTTATTGTTTCTATGAGAGTAAGTTAGAAAGTTTGTGCCAAGGGCGCTGGTTTTTGTTTTTGTTTTGTTTGTATTTTTTTTGTTTTTTTTTTTGTTTTTTGTTTTTTGTTTTTTTTTTGTTTTTTTTGACATTTTTGTATCAAAAAGTATAACATGAACAAGAGTATTTATACTAACTGACTAACGGATCAACTGAACACCAGCAAAGACTGCTGTGGATAGAATGCGCCCCCTGCACCTTTACCAGAGCGGGCACCGACTAAAAATATGTGTATATACTGCTGGCAACGCTGGTCATCTTGACCGAGGAATAGTAATGGGGGTCGCATGCATGAAAGACTACCTTAAAAAGAGACGACTTGGGCACATTTTTTTTTAACATTTGTGAAATGATAGTTCACTTAATATACGAAGGCTCTCCCATAATTTCCTAGCCTCACATGAATTATCCATCTTGCAAGTATTATTGTCTTATCGTTTTTTAGCCTGCCTTTTCTCTTTTTCGATGCACCTTTTCTGTCTTTTTTTTTTTGGCAGTTGCATTAACCCATCCTGAAACCAAGTTTTGTGTCATCCATCTAAATACGGTTCCACATCAGTAATTACAGCTTTATCAGACTCAACGTTTTTATCACGGTGCTCAGACTTTTGACAAGGAAACAGGTAGCAGCCAAAAAGGGTAAAATCTGCATAAAAAGGTGGATGAGGTTGAATTTTAAGCCACAATCGCCAGCTGCGTCAACTACAACTTGCAACGTGTAAGCAGGGGTGTTGTCCTGAAGAAGCCATATGCCTGGACTGATGTTTCTATGGTGCTTGGTCATGATTTCTTCCCGCAATTGCCGCAGTTCACTGCCGGAATAGTCGTAGCACCAGCCTTTTGGAGGTAGTCTAACATATTCACCTCTTCAAACTCCCGAAAGCATAGATGCTATGACTTTCCCATTGGATAGCATGGCCTTGAACTTCTTAGGTGATCGTGAGCACGGTGTTTAAATTACATGTTCTGTTGCTTCTTTTCGGAATCACAATGATATTTCCACGAATTATACTGTATAACAGCATGCGGAATAAATCTATCTTTATCAGCACAAACTTTGTCCAAAAGTTCTTTACACACTTGGACACGCCTTCACATTGGCTTTTATGTTAATATTCTTGGCGTCATCCTTGCTGACACCTTATTGAAATTTAACATGTCATGTCAATATTTCTCTACCGCTGATTTACTCATACCATGAAACTGTGCTACAGTATGGTGTTCATCTTGTGCACTGCTTTTATCACATGTTAAATGTGCATACCATTTTTCACTGCACTATACAAAGGACCATTACCCCCGGAAAAATCTGCTGTATCTGTATAAATTGGCATTAGAGACGGTTACTTGATATGCAGATACGTAATGACTGCCCGCCACTAACCCCCATTTTCCACACAAGTCAAGGGTTCACCACCTATAAAAATGTAACTTGTATAGCGACTTACAACGTAGACTATTTATACATACACTACTCCTTTTCCCTATGATTGGTCTACTTTACAGGGAATTATTAGAGCGATGCACACCCACATTGAGGGTAAGACATGAACATTATAAGACAACCAGCGTATTGCACATAAATATGAAAGTAATGGAAGGCGCAAAACCTATGCTTTCTCTTGCATCATATCACCCGACATGTAGGTATCATAGACAGTTACACGGATACTAGAAATTCTGATATAATGCAATTTACTTTTTGGTAATAAATCTAATATAAAGTGAGACTGAACTTACTGACAGACCTAAAGTTGAACACACCTCGAAAATGTATATTAACTGGGTCTTTGTCCATATTTCCATGGTGCATCCCAAGCTCTAATAGTATTAGGGCCTTTTTTGAATGATATCAAACGTCAAAGAATGCACAACAGACTTTTAATGTAACGTTGATTGTCAAATATTTTTGCCGGTACCGGTCTATGTTGATAAAAATGATCTAAATAGGGGTGACTATTCAGTATGTGAATCCTATATATTCGGATGTCCATCATCAAGCTCATGGCACTTAAGCGTTATGTGATTCTTATCAATTTGGATGCCCTCGGTCAACCTCAAGGAGTTTATGATAAATGTCAAATAACACCTGAAAGCAAGAGCTAAAGAATGCCACGTGAGTCGTTGCCAATTCTTCCTGGTAATACATTCTGTCAAGCCAAATTTTACAGTAGAAAGGCACAGTAAGAGTGGGCAACTGAAATGCACAGCAGTTTGCTTCTTTGTAATTGATCAAAGGTAAGATGGCGATGTGTGTGTTAGCTCTATTGATCACAACCTAGAAGACGGGTACATTTTCACAGTCATCTTTATAGTTCCGTCTTTTGAATTTATCCTAGTTCCAAACATCAAAAATTAAGTTTATTGGGACCTTGGACTGGACTGTAAACACACTTTAGCTTGCTATAACGCACATACTTCAACTCGTTGTCCTATCAACGTTCTTGTGATTATGGCAGTATCATAAATACCCTGAATGCCCCTTAGTGACTACGTTTCTCCTGGTGCGAGTTTCTATGGCAACCTGCTGTGTTAGTGATTTTGATGCGTTCACTGAATATTTGACCAATATTTACTCTATCATCGAAACTGCAGAAACTACAAATATTGCGGTCATGGGAGATATGAATGCCGAGCGTGACTCACTTTTTGGTCGGGAGTTTGTTGCTTTTTGTAACGATCTGTTAAGAGATGCCTTTACTTTGAGTAATGTGACTTTCACATATTCCAGTCAGGCTCATTAAACAGTTTCACCGCTTTGCCATTGTATTACCAGTAAGAATGGAAATGGTT
The DNA here is from genome assembly GCA_964020975.1 of Hermodice carunculata. Taxonomy (NCBI): domain Eukaryota; kingdom Metazoa; phylum Annelida; class Polychaeta; order Eunicida; family Amphinomidae; genus Hermodice; species Hermodice carunculata. The sequence goes on along the minus strand of OZ026622.1, from coordinate 77,450,251 downwards.
GTGTAAAAATCTGTTCTACATGATTCTATAGATTCAGATAATTTTCCTCTCGGTTAGCTTTGACATGTCTAACTTTTAGTGCCGCACCTGTCGCCATGAAAGAATCTATTGACTGAACAAATTCTGATCCTTCTATACTTCAGATATATAAAGGTTCTATTGACAAACACTCGTCTCGGACAAGCATACCTGTGGATGATCTTCCATGCAAACATAGAAAATGCGATAATTTCGTCCATGCTGGTGACTTATTGGCCTTTTATAATTCTGCGATAGACTTCCTTGTAACACTGGTAAGGAGGATTTCGGTACTAACACAAAGATTAAGGTCAAGCAGATCTCGGATTGAATGATTACATAAAATATGAGGTAAGAGATGCTGATGAAGCCCAAGCATGGACCTATCTATGACATAGTGCGTACTAGCCGGCCTGGATTTAAATATGCTGTAAGGTCATGTCAGCAAACCGAGGCCATCCATCGCGGGAATGCCTTGGCCAAAGGTTGCTATATGTCGAGACTACCTACGCTGACGGTCGTTCACAAGATTACAGTGTATATAAAGAATGCCTTTCGATGTTTTATGGATGTAAACAAGTCTTACTCGGCAAGCTCGTGTGTACATGTCCCTCGAAGAACGCTGACATAAACTCGTGAACAGGTTTGGCAGCAGGCTCAAGAGATGTCAGAATGGTCTGCTAAGTAAGCAAAGCGATTGTGATGTGTAAAGTTCTGTCTACATGTGTAAGGGGCAATCTTTTTGATAATGATATATTGCTGTGCCATACGTTTTATTGTATTGTCTTTTTATCTTTCTTATTAAACTGTATGACATAAAGTATCATGCAGATTTTTTTAGTCTAAAATAAAGCTTCCTTATCTTATCTTATCTTATCTTATCATTCTGTAGAGGTCACTTCTTTAGGGTAGTCTTCTTGTCTTTCAGATGGATGGCGTTAAGTGTATGGAGTAAACATAAACGGGAATTGCTGTGATTTTACAATATATTCAATTTGACCTGGGATCATGTCGCGATTATAGTGATTTTGGTAGAGAAAGTATCTTTTTTACCCGGGGCACCACAGACATCGTTTACATTTTCAGCACTGCAATATCGCTGACAAATGTAGATGTCATGGTAATGTCACTTCGTGAACTTTGAATTTGTGATTCAATACATCTTCATCACTGGAACTTTTAGTCCCAATATGCTGGGTACAATTATTGTTCTTGCCATTGTTGAATGTCAAAGCTCAAAACAGCATTTCTCGTTGTGTTCTGGTTATACATTGCAGCTAAATATGTCGACCAGAACCCAAAATGTTGCAACACCTTTTAGCAGTTGCGGTTATGGCCATGTTCATCGGCTCCTGGTATAATAACAACCGGACCTGCGGTTGATAAGATTTGATGATCAGATACGGTACTCATTAAAATGCGCATTTTGATCAATTCAAGGTTCCACATATAAAGGATGGAAGGCAACCAAGTATTTCTATAATTTCTTCATGAATTCAGGGTTGTTTGGTTTTAGGTAAACGACATTTGTTGGATACGCGGTTTAAAGTACATGAGCCTGCGTGTGGGATGCAACAGATTGGGATGTTCAACGTGTTTAATCATATACAATTAAGTTAAATATTTTCGTCCGAGTCAGACATATTAGAAATAAAACTCATGGATGTATATGCGCTTGCCAAAAACCACACGATGTATAAACATATATAAATATAGACCGTCATTCATGCCAAAGTACGTAGAATGTTTCCAGTAAGAACTGCAGACTTATATTGGGGTCTGTTGCTATAACGGACAGTGTAGTTCCTCGTACACGTATATACCCCTTGAGCTCCCTGGTACAACAGGCAGAATATATCCTCGTGCACTCCTACTGAGCCTCCTGGTATAACGGGCAGAGTATTACTTCGTACGCAAGCTCATTTGAGATTTTGTTGTGATGTATGATGAGAATCACAAATTTACTGAATGAACCTAAACAAGAACAGAATTAGTCGTTCTTATAACAAGAGGGTGTGCTTAAACTAATGTTAACAAAATCTTGAAATTAATTGTGCCAATCCCTAAAATTCCGGTCCTGGTGTAAGTGAAACTGCCACTCGCTTTCATAGTACATTCTACACGTTTTAATCATTATGTGTACTATAACACCATAAAAATCGAACTTTCTTTACTAAAACAAAACATACTATAAGGTTTAATGTGGCAATGGTGTTCAAAACCGTACGTTTTACAAGATATTGTTGAACAGTGTTAGAAAGTATTTTATCCAGAGTATTGCTATGTCACGAGATGTACCATTTTTTCGATTTAAACTCACATTACACATATGCTACAGTTTCTCCTGTTGTTGGAATGTGTTGCACACATGCGTGACAAGTCCCTGTTATAGTGAGCGGCAAGATTGTATTCAAAGGGAAATCCTGCAAAGTGAGTAAGCACTGTAATGCAAAGCCGCACGGGGGGTTACAACACACACTGGGGCACTTATCCTCAACGGATCAAACTACAAGGTTGAGATTAATGAGCATTCTAGAGGCTGAGTGCTATCGGATGCATTGATTTGTTTCAATACGTTTGACCAGAGCTCACTGTTACTTCTTTACGTCACAGGTAAGGACATATGTCAAAGACAAATCGAACGCAAATCTCCATTTATGGGTAAAGAAAATAAAACAACATTCTCAAACTGAGAGGCCATAAAGTCATGATGTGGTCATGAAAAGCTGTATGTCAAGGAGGTATATTTAATGAATTTCGGAATGTCTAACACAGTGTTTCAATCTTGATTTATTTGGGGGTATGGGGATATGGGGGCACATACCCGTTGTTTTGCGGAAGGCAAAGGTGCGTTAATGAAATAATTGCCAGAGTCCTTGGAAATAACTGCGGACATCAGTTTTTCTATATCTATAAAATAATCTGAGTGCCATAAAAACCATGTTGAACAAGTGGATCAATGTGAGTATTGCATCTGTCAACACACATGACACAGATTACTTTTTGCTGTGAAGAAAAATACGGTCATGAGAGTGGCCCCGAACAAGAAGGCAACGATAAAATGGAATAAGGAGAGACGGTTGTACCTTGATAAAATGTTTGAACATTTTTTCCTTTTTCCTATCTATTTATTTTATTTTTTTTAATTTTGCAAATACGGGTAAGTTTGGAAGCTTAGTTTTAATATGACTTATGTACGAGTCCCTCTATCCGCACACCTAGAAGTCAAATTCACTTGCTCTTGTGATAAGAATATTATCTATTTCTAAAAGCATTTTTTTTTGTTGAAAAAATGACACACCTTGTATTTTGTTTTCATTATATTGAGTTGTGAGGTATGTGCTGCTGACCAATCATTAGCACTGTTTAATTTAGAATTTATTGGATTTGATTCACTTTCTAAATTCGAGGTACAGAGGCAATATATGAAAGACAGAGCATCATCATGCACTACCCAGTCAGATTTTGTGACAGCTAAGTGCATACGGTTCGTTGGAACTGTAAATAAAAGGGAGCCAAGGAAATAATGTTTGGCGAACATCCAATTTAATCCATAGTATCTGAACCCCCATCACCCTGATAGACATGCAGGGTCTTACTAATCTGTGAATCAATTTAGAGCTACGCCTATGATGTCATACTAAATGAGTTTATGAAGGAAAATGTGATGCAAAGACACATCTTATAATAGAGCACTGGGTACATACGTAGAAGTTTGACATGGCAGGCAAGAAAAATGCAGGGTCATAATTTTCCAATATTGAACTAATGTTTTATACAAAGGTGTTAATCTTGCAATTGTTAATTTGCTAGGGAAAAATAGAGTCGGCTAATTAACTACATTTATTGTATATGCCAATTTTGGACCAAACATGGTTCTACAAAGTGTTAGATCGATTTGCAATAACCTCCTTGTTTGTCACATTACAAGTTTCGATAAAGAGAATCAAAGCTTTTTTTTTTCATATAGCACATTCATACTTTGGTCTCTTAAACTATGTCAAAACAGATCTTATCAATGGATACTCAAGCATGTTTACAATACCGAACTGTTATGTATGTAAAAATTTTATCCGGGTATATTTCTCTGTGCTGCAAACTTTTAAACTTGTTTTATTTATGTTTCAAGCGGAGATTGTTTTCTCTGAAAAGATAGCTGTATATCCTTTCTTCGCTGCTGTCCATAATATACACTTTAAAATTTGGCCTCAGCGATAAAGGCTTTTTATCCCTTTCCTTGGGCCATCCTGACATCATCATGTTAAAATGCTTGCATAGCGTATTGCTGTCATTGTTGGGTTTGGAATTTGTGAATATGGATCATGTTTTACTGTACTATTTGATTACATTATTTATTGTATACCGTCACAGGTTAAATATTTTTTTTCATGTACTTTTCGCCATGTGCCCACAGATGTAACATAACCTGCACTTTGTCGAATAAACACTTGCTGCGTTCTATAGGTAAACAATGATGGGATGTTGCTTGTTTGTTTTGTGTCTGGTGTCATCTCTTTTGCATGTAAGTTTTTCTGAATGAAACTAAGATTGTATGTTATGGCTGAATAAATAACGTGGCAGTTTGTCTTTATTTTGCCTATGAAAGTAAGGTAGAATGTTTTTGCCGAGTGCACAGATGATGGCAACGCATTTACTATTTGACATTTTTACATGAAACAATAATATAACATGAACATAAGTATTTGCACAAAACCGACTTCCTGATCATTTTGATTTCAGCAGAGAATGACATTGGTAATGTGCGCCCCTTTGCCCTCAACAAAGCGGGCACTGGGCCAAAATAAGTGCTTAAACTGCCAACAACTTTGGTCAGAACCGCGGAATAGTCATGGTTGGTAGGAGTAACATCTAATTGGCTCATGCATGAAAGACTGGCTTAAAGGAGATGCTAACAGTTATGTTCATGTATTTACATAATCATACATACCACAGATGCAGCACATAACTTTGGAAAACATCAGGCGGTGTAAAACCTTTGATATCCCTTAGTTAAAACATATTTTATTTTTCATCAATATGCAAAGCAGATTGAGTCAACCAGTTCACAATTTCGAAAAGGGCATGACCGTATATTAATCCCTCTTGTAATAAGAAAAAAAGTAAATCAGACATTAACCGACAGACAATTGCTGCGATGTCAGGTGGTCCAAATCCTTGCCTGACCGACTAAGCAGCAAGACGAACTTAGTGTGACATTCGGAACTGGACAAGTGATCGATAGAGGGGTATAATATTGTATTAAATAAAATAATGACTACAAGGAACATGAGATAAATAAACTGTGTCATTCATCCCATGTCTGATATTGAGAAGCGATTAGGAAGAGCAATAGAATCTTGAACTGCGGAAAAGATTTGAGTACTCGCAGAAGATGCACAGTTGGAAGAACCATACACTTTGGTCTTTAATGTAAAAGGAGCAAACTCAATGTTGTGGAACTGAGATCACAAGCAGTGTACAAAAGGCAGGGGGGGGGGGGGGAGGAAGCCTCATAACTTGTGCCGCAGTGGCAGCTAGCATTAGTTTTAATTGTAACTTTGCATATGTGGGCAATCACATGACTGCTGCCTTTACGAAGGCGGATGTGTAAAATCGGAGTATATCATGCTGGTGATGTCCCTTTTAACCTCAGAAACAAGAATGGCAAAATTTACATTGAATCTTTAGTTTCCTCTGTGACCCTTGTATGACTGATAGGGAGTCAGTTAATAGGGCATATAATCACCAGAAGTCTACTGAACAACGCAGTTTAATTGTGCAACACTTATGTCACAGAGACCAAAAGCTACCAGATGTGACAATAACTCTACTTACCTCAGCACTTTGCATATATAATCAAAAGTGAATAGAAAATCAATGTTATCTGCACCCTAGTTGTCCTTTTAAGTACCCGGATAAGACTTCTATAATCTTAGAGCGTGCTGAAACCATCATGATAGATCACCAAAATTACAGTAGTCTGGACACTTTTTCGGCCGTCCAAAATAATCATGTAATTTTGACTTAAATATTGATAAGGAAAAGAATTGCGAATTGCCAGATATAACGCAGTCCAGAGTCTTACTTTTCAAGGACAAATGAATTGTTGAATAAATCTGTGCGAGCTCTGAAACGAGGCAAGTCATATCCCTGTCCAGTATTATAATTTCGGGGTACTTGATTGATAATATTTGGAATGACAGTTATCATTATTAAAATTACTTACAAACCAAAAGTGGAATACTTCTCCAAAAATTTACATTACATGTTATTATTTTTTTTCTCGATGCTTCTATGGTGCATTCTAAGCTCCAATAGTGTATGTAACTTAAATGAATGATATTAAAGGTCAATGAATGCGCAACAGATCATTTTTCAACATAAGATAGATTTTCTACCAATTTTGCCGATATTGTTTAATCAGTGTTCATCAGAATGATCTCTAAATGGTAAACTCAAGCGCTATGTGATTCTTATAAATTTTGATTACCTTGGTCAACCTTAATGTGTTTCTGAGACGTGTAAAATGCCACATGAAAGCCAGAACATACGAAAGATGTGGAGGTCGTTTTGAACACGTCATTGAAAAGACGTTCGACGCAGTTATTTGCGCAGCATAAATGCTCGAGAAGTGTTAACATATCCATATTTTAGAAGGCTACTTAATACGTCGACCACCGTGCAACAAGTAATTGGACATGGGCAAGAGTGAGTTTATACTAATTTCCCAATCAACAGCGATTACGAGTGAGAAATCTTAATCACCTTCCAGCCACTTAAGATTTTATTCATTCTCTGTTTAATTGGGCATATAATTAACACCCATATATATATATATATATATATATATATATATATATATGGGTACATGCTGATTTTAACTTGATGGTCATATCAATACAGTTTAGTTTGGTTGTTGGTTAACGGCATTTGTTTTTTTTTGTTTTTTTTTTTTTTATTTATTTATTGTTTCTAATATGTGGCTCGAAGTAAATGACCCTGCGTGTGGGATGCCATGGGCTGAATGTAGAGCGGTTTTTTTTTCATATTCTAATAATGTATTTATAATGTTTCGTCCAAGTCAGGTATTCAAGGAATCAAACTCATGTGAGTATGTGTGCTTGAGAACAACAAAACAATGCATATAAATGTGTGCCGTGATTTATCCCAAACTGTGTCAAATGTTTCAAGACATAACTATGGACCAACATGTAGCCTGCTGGTTTAACGGGTGGAGCATGTCCTTTTACACACGTTCATTCAGCCTGCTGGTAAAACGAGAAGAGTATCTACTTGTACACTCTCATTGAGTCTCTTTTTTGAGTATATGTATATATATATATGTATGTATGTATATATAATTATATATATAACGGGCAGATTTTTATACACAAGCTCATTTTACACCTTTTAGCTTTATACGAGGATCACAGGCGCACGGAATGAACCAAACCAACAGCAGAATAAGAAGTTCTGATATCCAAAACATTAGTTTTAACTTATATTCACAAGGGCGTTAAATTAATTGTTTTAGTGTCTCTCTAATTATCCACGTCGTAAAGCGCCCCCCCCCCTGAAAAAAAGAAAAAAGAAAAAAAAAAGGATCTAATTTTTCTCGAAATTATGGTTTTCGTTCAGCTAAAACTGTACTAGGCTTTGAAACTGCATGGCACATTATTGCCAAACTATATACAGTCTGGAATAATTTTAGTTTAGGGGATTACGATCTCCTCACTCAATGATATTACTTACAGTTTCATGGTCAAAGATACAGTGCCACAAAAACCACTTAAGCCCATTCACAAATTTTGGAACTCCATTGCATATATTTTCCTTATAGTCTCAGTAAAAATGCATCGTTTTAAACACGTATCTTTCTTAGATTTATGGTAATTTCAGCCAATCATTATCGGAAAGCTATGTGCGGCACTAATGTTTATTGCACCATACGCAGAGCATACATGGTGATCCTGCGCACATGTCCGATTACTTCATAATTACATTTAACCTGTGAATGGCATTTTGAGTGATTATGTTTTCAATACCCACGTTGAATTCCATTTCACTTTTCATACTACTTCACTCCCCTTTAATACCCGTTGAGTGTGGTTCTATTTTTAAAGGAAAGTTGTTTATCTTCATGTGAATAATGCCCCCCCCCCTCAAAAACGAACAGTCTACTTTGGCAAGAAGAGTTCCTATCTTCATAGGATGATAAAAGCAAGACTTGCTTCATATCTAACATATATCCAAAGTGTTTTGTCTTTCATGCACATTTGTATCACATGTTTATATCCTAATATTAACACACATTCCATGTCCTCTTCAACTTCCGGGGTATTCAATGTGCTTGTCGGGATTGGAATTCGAACATAAACGTTTTAACGAAATGACTAACACTTGTTAAACATCGTCAGGTACGTATAATTATGTGTTGTAGCAATGGACACAATAATCAAACTTTATCAACCGCGCATGGTCAGAGGCTTCATTTCGAATCGTGGAACTTCAGAGCAAATCAGCTAGCTTTTGGGAAACTGGACTTCAAAGCGCCCACAAGAAATGGCACGTTGGCCTACAACAGGGTGTCATTTTAGTAATACTAGTCGCAATATAGCAGTTCCTGGCCAGACGGCCATCTATATAGGGTTTAGTTCAAGCGACATATTCTTAAAACTTAAACAGTTGGGGAAGTGTACCTGGGCCAACACTAGACCAGCAATTAAGTGTATCGCCTGTGTCTGACCTGACAAGAAGGTTGGCATACAGCCATCCAAGAGTCACTGAGATAACTATTGGAATGTCTTATTGCGTTGTGCTGCTTGCATACAGATTATTGAAGAGCCCGCAATTCGGTACAAGGGCAAGCACTTTGGCGCCACCTAGCGCCTGGATGCAACAAATTTCGTGTCATATCGTGAAAGTTTATATCATGAGTGTTGTAGCGCACGATATTAAACAGCAATGGATCGCTTCTGCCAAAGAAAGAGCACCGTTATGGCTTTTCATTGATTGGACGTAGCCTTATAGTTTGATAATGGCAGTGCCCTGTGTGCGTCTCCTTCAGAATGACAGGTTAGACTCTTGTATTCATCATATACTAATGTATTATCGTTGTGTTCCTGATTTTTTTATTTATAAATCTGAGGTGCATCAACAAAGGTTGATTCATTGTGATCGCTCTGATGTTTTTGTCACGTTACAGAGTTTCAGTGTGCAACTGTCACCTGCTTCTATTATGTGGTTTTCTGTCTTGGTCTCTATGATACTTTGTCCACAATAAGCGGGTATACTTTCAACATTATCATGGTCATGGGCTCATGGTTGCCTGAACTAAATGATTGATTTTAAAGTTCTCCCTCTCAAGTACTTTATTTTACGTGAAACATGAAGGGGTAGGACTGTTATAGCACTTTGTGGAAAAAAATGCATTTGCGATGACGCAATTTACACTTTATTCAGAATTTTGTCGTGCGGAATTGCGTCCCATTTGGTGGCCGGACTCGCCAAACATCGCCATTTTCCGTCAAAGTTTGACTACCGGGGTCTGTAACGTCACGGAAGGGAGCTTCTACACCAACTCCGATTGTAAACATTGACTCACAGCAATGAATGTCAGTTTGCTCATGGTTTACTGGGGTCCAGTTCGCTTGCATGACCAGTCGAAATGCTGAGACATGAATGAGATTGATTGGCTACCAGCACGCCTCGGTTCCAATCTAAGCCTTAGGCTGTGACGTCCCCAAGATACACAAAATCCAACACGGCAGCCATGATATTAACTGGTATCACATACAAATAAGAAATTTTTAAAAAGTGGTAAAAAAGATGTGTTATGATCTCTTACGTTTATATGTCCTCTTTCCACAGATATAAATCCACATGATGTTATTATTCCAGTCTAATAATAGGGCCATGGCAATCCAATATGTCCATTTCATTTCTTATCTGTCAGCCATTGCTGACCCAAATATCCAGAAGTCATGTACATGTAATTTGATCAAATTTTGTAAAAGCAATGCAAAAATAGATTCCTGATGCAAGCATTAAGATGTAGGTCCAAATTAGGAAGAAATAATCGGTGACCTGACTTTGAATTTCAACCTCTAAAATCCGCCATTTTGCAAAAAAAAAAAAAAAAAAAAAAATCCACGTTTTCTACAAAGCTCCACTTTTGTAACATGGGGTCTATTCCCGACAATTTGCACATAGAATGCACTGCCAGAGCATGCAGATCAATAATCCAATGGGGGAGGTGGGATAGTGACAACTTTGTGTTCACCTTTCAGCCAAAAAGAAAGGAACCCCAAAATGACATATTTAGGGGGTAGGGCCCTTTGAATTTTGATCAAATCTGTACAATTTGCCCTAGAATGATCAAATTTTTTTTTTCACAACTTAAAATATCAGTAAGTATGAAACTTAGCCTAATTTATGTTATTACAGAAAAGGTTTTATTTTATCAGGTGTTCTACCCCCTTTATTTCTGATAAAATGGAATGTTTTGTTATTCAAATTGGACCACTTGTATCTTGAAAATTTAACCCAACCCAGCCCAAATTTATAGCCTCTTGAAAAGCATGAACACTTGGTGGTCAAGTTACAGCGTGAAAGGGTCATGGATCTGTTTTAAAATGCCAGAGCAGTGTCTGGTTGGTGAGTGTTCCAAACAGGCATGTCTTGTGCCTTTACGGGGGTATCGGGTGACAGGATGCTCGTAAAATGGTCATTAATTGTAACCCAATAAATGCACTGACTGTTATATACAGTAAAACCTCTCTAACCGAACACCTCCATATACCGAACACCTCTCTATACTGAACACCGTTTCTCGGTCCCGAATGTATATTTTCAATGTTACCAAACCTCCTTATACTGAACACCTCCCCATACCGAACACTTTTTTCAGGTCCCTAGGGTGTTCGGTATAGAAAGGTTTTACTGTAAGTGGTAAATCACTTATCACACCCCTTTCATGTGATCCGTGAACACCTCAACACTCCAAAATAGCAGGGAGTAAGATGTGCCCATGCGTCTTTGTTTACATAAGCACTGCCCAGCAATGCAACTGAGAACGAGGCTGCTGATTTGACCCCTAATCTCGCATCTCATTAAACCCAGGTCAGCATCTCGACTGGACTAAAACCAACCATTGATAACTGGGTCTCTGCGGCCTATTTTCGTTACGCATACGCGGTTACAATTGGAATCGAGCGGATGCTGCCTTGTTTGGTCAGAAACAGTATGGCGAATGTGACACGCTTATCACGCTTAGCATACCATATACGGTGAGAAATATTGAAATATGATGATATGGGGGAAATATGCTTTGCTGATGAACAGGACAGTATTCTGTATTCATGTACTGTGTTTCGTGAAAGCATACCTCGTCATTGTGTTCCGAAGGTTCGTGGTTTTTCTGAGTATATAATCACACAGTGTACCTGGGACGATTTTCGAACACACCCGTACCCCTGACCCTAACCCTTGGATTTCTTTAGTCAAATTCACGTCTTCGGTTACAGTACACGAGTAACCAGGAAACGTTCCAACGTCAGCCCAAAACACTGATATGCAGTCATTAGGAAGTTACGTGAGATTGCAATATGGTATTTCCAAATCAGTATTTAAAGACATCATAACAGAGAGAAGCACTAGAGTGTTTATTATGTTGGTCAAAACCAAATAACAAATAGGGTAGGGTGACAACAGGGTGGGATGTAAATTCCTAATGACTGCAGTGCAGTGGTAGAATCTCCATCAAACTTCGACTGGTAAGTCTCGTTTAATGTATCTATTCTACCACTGCCACTGCATGGTCAATAGGAAGCCACGTGAGACTTCAGAGCCCATAATAGGTCAAATTTTAGCTTAACATGCAGAGTTTAGTTTTAGTTTAACATGCAGAGCTAAGCTACAGAGAATACAAGAATGCAAATTTGCATCAAAATATTTTTAATAATCACTTGATGACATTTCACTTTCTTTGTAGAGCTCCTCCGGCAAACTGGTTCTATGGCAAGACTGGTTTGTTGCAAAATTTTGCAAATATCGAGTGTGAACTTGAGCCCAGTATGGTCATGATTTGATCCACAGGGACATTTGCAAATTTAGTTGCAGACGTTGCAGGAGCTTGAGTGTTGTGTGATTAGAAAATAGAAGTGTCAATGCCTGCCCCATGCATAACTTCTTTAATCAATCTGGATATTGTGCTTCTAGAGGCTGGCCCAGGAGGAGGTGCATGACATAACAGCAGGCCTGCACAAATTGCGTAACCCACTGTTTGGGTTACGCCAAGGTTACGCAGTTGAACAGTGGCACAACCCTTTTTTGGGTGGTGTAATATTTGGGCATGACTATATGGAACATAAAACGGGTTACGCAACAATATGGCTAAGGGAAAGTTTTAGCATAACCCATTTATGGGTTAGATAAAATTGTAATTTGTGCAGCCCTGTAACAGTAATTGATCTGATTTACTAAATTCTGCAGTCATCTCTATATACCTCTGTATGTGATTATATACACACAACCGACTATCTATCATGTATTTATAAAACATGACTGGGGCTCAATGAAAGCACTTCCTCCCCTTTCTTGTTGTTTGTTTTAACAATGATGCACTATGGAAAGTATACTGGTCATCAGCTTCAGTCACTTCTTTCAGACTCAATGCCTGCAGTGTTTGTGTTCTTAGTGCTGACATTAGAGCCAACAATATTATCAGCTTTAGTATTAGTTGTTTCAGACTGATATCCTGCAATGCAGGAAATTCCCTAAGGTAATGTAGCACCACTTGTGGCTCCCAGGTGTATGTACATAACGGGGCAAAGCAGGTTTGCGATTAAACAATCCAGCCATGAATCTTGACACCATGGGGTGTTCCCCAATTTTCTGTCCATTCACTGAAATGAAGGATGATAAGGCACTCCTGCATGTATCCACTGCACTGTAGCTGAGATGTTATGATTTTGAGGTCAGCAAAGCTAATACTTGTTGTAACGTAGGCTGTGTACTGCTTATCCAGCTCACACCACAAAAAAGATAACGACTGTTTTACATGTGTGATCTATTCTTTTTGGTGTTTGATCTGCAAGAGTCCATAATTATATCCAGCAGTTTCCCTGTAACACCTTGACTCATTATATCCGGCCTGAGAAAAGGTAGCCATGGAGTCTGGGCTTGGGGTATAGCGGGTGCACTAAGTCTTGATTGTGAGACAGTGTGAACATTCTTTTGTGGTGTCGAATTTCCAGTGGCTGTGCTGTCTGAAGTTGTTGTAGTTGAGGAAACCAACATTGGCTTGGCCAAAAGGGTACAATAATGATGGCGTGTTGGACCTTGTCTGCTGGTATCTTTTGCAGCACTCTTCCGACTAGGCTGAATGGAGGGAAACAATAAATGCATCCAAAATTAGACCACAGAATAGTAAATGCATCTATAAAGAATGCTCCCGGATTAGGTTGCCAGGATACATATTCATCAATTTTGTTATTTAAACATGATGCAAACAAATCAATGTCGGGTGTACCCCATAGTTTCATTAACTTAATGAATTCTGCTTGATCAAGGGACCATTCAGTGTCATCCGAAAATGTTCTTGACGCTCTGCCAGCATCTTGATTTTAAACACCTGGGAGACGTGAAATGGACAGGTGTATGGACCTTTCTACGCACTACAGCATGATTTCTCTTGTGATTTCATTACACCATTTTGAGAGGGTCCCACCCATATTGCAAATGTAAGCTACAGCTTGGTGGCACAGTGATTTGAGACTCATGTATATAGCTTTGATCTCCAGATAGTTTATATGAAATCCACATTCCTGGAGTGACCCCCAGCCTCTAGTGGTACTGCCCGTTTCCTCTATCATACAGCCCCAGCTTTGCCTGCTACTGTCGCATTTCAAGGTAAATGAGAAGAGCCTAACAATAACTGGCTTAACATCTCTGCCTGCTTTTTCAATCCACCAATTCAAGTCCTGTTTGGCCCGATCAGAGACAAACATGCAAGCCTAGAAATCCCCTTTATTGCATTTGAGTGCATTTCTTTTCTCATTTTCAAGTTGCCTGTAGAATAATGGTCCACGTAGCACTGCCGGGAAACATGACACCATCAATCCCACCACATAGGCTACTTCTTGTATTAGGAGAGAGCCTTTGTCAAGCAATTCTTTACATACTCTGCCAATAAATTACACCTTATCCGGGACCATATGCACAGTCATGTCACTATTTAACACAATAGCCCAGAAATTGTGCCGTCTGTTGGGGAGTTAAGTTGGATTTTTCCTAATTAATGATAAACCCTTACCTTTGCAAAAACTGTATAATCTCGTGAATTGCCTGTTTCAGCTTTTCAGAACGAGACGTCTGTTCAAAATCAATCAATCTGGCAACCATGCACAGTGGTCAAAATAGTGTCATCAGAAGTAAGCCAATTATCTATATAATCAGCAATCCTACCCACCTTCAATGAAACAGCTTCGTGAGAAAAATCTCTACTTACTTCATTTAATTGTTGCTCTGCTCTTTGGGCAGGTTGGACACATTTCCCCAGCCTCTTTGGGGCGGGGGTGTTTCCCCCTCCCCCGGAAGTTTTTTGACTGCCACTTCCAAGCATTCAAATTATAGGTGTTGTAGGCATGATTGTATTTTTTGTTGTAGATTCCTTGGTTTTGGCTGACTTTGCATCCAAGCCTGTTCTCAGCTTCCAACTCCTGCACTTGCTTGGATAGTTTGTCTCCAAAAAGTCACTATGTAAAGGGCACATCAGGGGAACACAGGGCAGCATACTCCGGCCCTAGCTCTGGCTTGATAAGTTGTTTTGTTTGAATGTTCAGTTCACAATTTGCATGTGCAAGCGATGACAGAGCATTCAGCCCAAGCTTCTTGAGCTCAGCTATTTCATCCTTGCCCAGGCTCTTCCGTTTCAGGACCATGTGTGTCATGCCTGCAATAGGGATTACATCCTTAATCATTGCCTTCTGTAGTTTGTAGAGATGGCCATCTCTTTGGCAACAAATTCACTTGCCTTTCTCTAATTGCTGGGTTCAGATTTGTAGCAACCAGCTTCTCACAGTTCTCCAGTCTTTTGATTGCATCCATTTTTTGCTTGGCCGCTGTGTCTCCAAGTCTGGTGCAAAACATTTTGTATATTAGCTTAGCAAGCTGTTCATTATTCAATTTCTCACCTGCTGCATCCTCTGCACCATACTGCTTTAGCAGGTCTGCCAATGCCTCACCATCAGCAATCATCCTCATTATCATCATCATGGCCTGATGGAATAGTGGCCCAAGAAACACTGTCCTCATCTCGCAAAACAGTGTTCATGAGTTCAGACACACTGTCCTTATCATCATCATCATCATCATCATCATCATCATCATCATCATCATCATCATCATCATCATCATCATCATCATCATCATCATCATCATCATCACTCATTGAGTGATCTGTGTATTTTGTCTTCTCGGCCGTTATAGCTGGCATAGCCTGACTTCTTTTATAAGTGGACAGCCCACTAGTGGAGGGCCCCAGCATGGCAGGGCTTCCCTCAAGTTTTTCATTCAGACGACGTATTGGCATAGTGAGAGTCACTGAGGCATCAGCAGGAGCTGATTATTGTAATTGTTCTTTCTGTAAACTTGGCATCCCTCAGAAGTTTTTTTCCAGAGACTCCACAGAGGACTCCATTATTTGGCTCACTGTTGTTGTAAAACATATTCGACTGATACACGAAACGGAGTTGCACTGATTTTGGAATTTCACTTTGCAATCTCACGTGGCTCCCTAATGACCATGCAGTGGCAGTGGTAGAATCTCCATCAAATTTTGACAGGTAAGTCTCGTTAAATGTATCTATTATATCTATGTTTTGGGCTGACGTTGAAACGTTCCCTGGTTATTTGTGTACTGTAACTGAAGACGTGAACTTGACTAAAGAAATCCGAATGGTTAGGGTTAGGGGTACGAGTGTGCTCGAAAATTCTTTTTTGCCAGTAGTGAAATATGTTAAGGGATTATAAAGGTGCAGCTTTAATTATTCTTTTTCACGGGCGCCATTTTGGAACTGCCATGTCTAATTTTGACAACACTCTGGGGCACTGGCAGAATACGCATCATGCATATTAATTTCCCACTACAAAGCATGGGTTTGATGCCTGGCGATCATGGGAAACACGCGGGTCGCATCACTATGCTCATTTCTCACAATTTTTTTGTTGTGTTTGTTTGTTTTTTGTTTTTTTTGAGAAATTTAAGTTGAGAAATGCCAAACTGATATTCCTGTGGTACTTCCCAAGCCATATATAAGGAAAATTCCCAAGTGCCTTTAATAATTATTCTGTATTTCCAAATATATTAGAAAAGAGCTGCTTGTTCCCACAGGTACCGACCCGTATCTCGCCATGTCTCACAACGGAGACTAGGCAATCAGGTATGCAGTTGGGATGGGAACTTAATATGCATATCTCCTATTCATTAGTCGCAGTGACGTCATTTCGACCAAACTAGGTCAGAACAATTTGAGTTTGGTGGTGCTTTGGTTGGAATACGCAGTATGCATAATAATTTCCCGCCACAAAGCACGGGTTTGACGTCTGGCGATCACGGGGGACGTACAGGACACATCACTGTCACAGACATGCCCTATGCTCTTTTCTCACAAAATTAGCATTTTTTCAGAAATTAAAGTTGACAAATGCCAAGCTGGTATTCTTCTAGTACATCCCAGGCCATCTTTAAGAAAAGATTCCATATGTTTTAATAAGTAGTCTGTATTTCCAAAAAAAAGTGATATCCGACGTGTCTCCACAGGTATCGACCCGTATCTCGCCATATCTCAGCAAGCAAGACCAGGCAATCAGGTATGCAGTTGGGGTGGGAACTTAATATGCATATCTCATATTGGTCAAAATCAATCTGAGATAGTTATTAAGCGAATTCAACCTGGTATAAAATGGGGATGCAATCAAAAACTGTTCATGCTTGTAGTCTGAACTCATCCACCATGGTGAACCGATGTTGGAAGAAGCCATGGGCCATGGCAAAGCCAGTCTTTGCCGGTGCAACTGGGGCTCATAAAGTCTGTGCCCACACTGATCATGCTGCAGTTGCTGTGCAACCAACAATGACCAAAGCTAGCACTTGTGAAATTTAAACTGGGAAGGGATGGTTTTCAAAAGTCAGTGTGCGGAAACTACTATACAAGTGACTGGTTGAACTTTAGGTCTCTGAGTACTCCCAAATTATAGCCCACAATAAGAATGCAGGCCATTAATTTTATAGGTGATTTGCTGTTTGTGTGTAATTGTCCTAGTTCAGTGAAGTCTACCCGCTTTTTGCTGTGCATTACTTTACTTTCCCCCACTTTTTATGCAAAAGGGATTAATATAGAACTGTGCCTTTGTTCCCGATTTTTTTTCTTTTTAAGCTGTATGTAAATATACATATATATACATATATATATATATATATATATATATATATATATATATATATATATATATATATATATATATATATATATATACATTTAAGCAAAGAAGGCTGGCCATCTTGCGGTTGCCAATACATCGTATGCACATTAATTTCCCGCCACAATGCACGGGTTTGACGCAAGGTATTCACAGGGGACGTGTGGGTCACATCACTGTCACAGACAAGGCCATATGTTCAATTCTCACAAAATTAGCGCGGGGGGAGGGGGTGTGAGAAATTTAAGTTCACAAATGCCAAACTGGTATTCATCTAGTACTTCCCGAGCCATATGTAAAGAAAAATTTTGATCTACCTTTAATAAGTATTCTTTATTTTCAAAATTTTAGTAACATCCCGCTTGTCCCCAGATACCGACCCGTATCTCGCCATCTCCCGCCGAGCGAGACTAGGCAATGGGGTTTGCAATTCTGGCGGGAAATTAACATGCAAATCTCCTATACCGGCAGTACACCCTGAATGCTAATTCAGGCAAATCAGTAGCACCTTCCAGTGGGTGGCTTATGTGCATTCAAACTTTGGTCAAGTGCATATGTATTCCCCTCTTTTGAAGTTTGCGGCATGCTACAGATGTCATTATCAATCCGTTAAGGCTTGCACCGGACTCACAGATGGTTTCCAATGCAATTCTTTCCCTTCACGTACAGCAAGCTTTATTATATATAAATCACTGAATAGAACAAGTCTTAAAGAATAAAACTAAAGTATGCTGTACTCAGGCCTATGCTTTCAAATTCAACTGTTAAATTAGCTTACATTTACCAGGGACGGGGATTAATCCACGTACCTGGCATTTACACTGTCTTAGCGTGCACTGCCGGTATTGGCTATTGACAACCGCACAAGATGGCCTGTCGCAAACTTCAAGCAGTCACTTATATGAATTTTGTCAGAAAGACTTTTGAAAAGCATCCCTTACCAATGCCAGTCTAACCTTCCCAAGCGCCAGTTTCGGTGATCTTCCTTGGCAGCTACGCAAGGCATAGCCAAAGGTCGGCACAGATTCAGCACCAGTTGCACCGGCCAACTTAACCGGCTTTGTCGTAGCCCGTGGCTCCTTCCAGTAAAGTACATTTTACGCCGTCATCAGACCAAAATTGACACACATTTCACGCCGTCGTCAGACCACGCATTCAAACCTGCAAACTAAGATCGCTCACAAAGCGCTACAGCGCCTCCTGTCGGATGTAGCAGAAACTGGTGTTACATTTCATGACAAGTTTCAGTCAGCATCGTATATGTTGTTATACTCTCTATCGTGCCAATTCTCAAGAATTTGTTGCGCTGGAGTAAGCGAAGACCTGCTCATTAACCAGACCTTCTCAACTGAAAAATTATTAAAGAAAAAAAAAAAAAACAACAAACAATTCAAACACACACACACACACACACACACACACACACAAAACACATAGAACCATAACACTAGTATTTTCTTTGGACTGGTGGTTTATTTAATATATATTTTTTCAATAAAATTAGTTTTGCACATGAATTGTATTCAAGTAAGTTCAACTATATGCAGCACTTTCTTGAACCCTAATCATCAAGCAGCTGAGCTGTACCTCTATGTGCAATGTAAAGCAAAACAAAAATGAAAATACCAAAGCATTCTCGACGCTCCCCCCCTCCCCCACACACACACACGCACACACAACAACAAAAGTACCACCACACCTCCACGAAAATAAAATAACGAAACGATACAAAAACATACATACAATTATCTTTTTATGAGATCAAAACATTCACGAACCTGGTAGACATCTGGACTTATTTTGTGCTTAAGTTTAAAAATGTATGGAGCAGGTGTGATTGTCTCCACGGCAGATAACCGCACCAGCATCAGATGTGGTTGCCTGCCCGGTAGTTGCCCACACGTACAGCAGATGTGGCTGTCTGCAGGGTAGATGTCCTAGTCAAGGGCGTTGCCAGAGGGGGTCCAAACGGCTCGGAAGAAAGAAAGAAAGAAAGAAAGAAAGAAAGAAAGAAAGAAAGAAAGAAAGAAAGAAAGAAAGAAAGAAAGAAAGAAAGAAAGAAAGAAAGAAAGAAAGAAAGAAAGAAAGAAAGAAAGAAAGAAAGAAAGAAAGAAAGAAAGAAAGAAAGAAAGAAAGAAAGAAAGAAAGAAAGAAAGAAAGAAAGAAAGAAAGAAAGAAAGAAAGAAAGAAAGAAAGAAAGAAAGAAAGAAAGAAAGAAAGAAAGAAAGAAAGAAAGAAAGAAAGAAAGAAAGAAAGAAAGAAAGAAAGAAAGAAAGAAAGAAAGAACATGAATCAAAACACAACTTTACTTAACTAGCAAGACAAGATACTTTTTCATTGTTACCGTCATTGGTTTAGTTGAGCCGAACAAAGCAAAGCGATCTTTATATGGGATCATTTAAGAATTAAACTTCCTCTCTAGTGTAATTTCTATTGACATAAGAGTAAGTATTATCATTGATAGTTGATTTAAAATCGTTTTTAGCTTGTTAATTTACAAAAAATCGCCTTTTTGTTTACTAGTGGGAGGAGCCAAGTAGGCGGGGCTACTACATCAGCCATCAGTTGTCAAGGCAACTCCTGGAACACAAAACTAGGAAAAAAAATAGTTCCAAATAACACAACAACTTTATTTCAATAAAGCTTGCAAAACTAGTAAAAGAAAACATTTAGGTAAGTTTTGACGAGTAGATATGCAATTCTTGATCATCTGATACCGTCTTCCAATTATGCTTAGGCCTATGAATCAAACGCTTCGGAGGCGCTAACAATTGGGAAGTGAAAATAGTCCCAGGCCAAGCATGAGGATATTATTGCGCAGCACGTTGGTTGCACGAGATGCTCTAGTGTAACCATTGCCTCATGAACTCCACTACCGTTCCTATTCTTTCAATGCTAACAAAAATAACAAATGTAAATATTATAAAATGGTCCAAAATTATGTTGGTGGCTAGATCTTGTGTAACGACTACACATATATTCCCTCATGGTAATTTGTTCAGTACTCTCTAGTATTGGAGATGCATGTTGGTATTTTCTATAAACCTGTTTCTAACTTTGATATTTATATATTTATCAGTTACCTCTTCAATGAAAAGAGAAAAGCTAATTGTGATGCAAACTGTGACATTTATAATGGTAATGTGTTCAGTACTCTCTAGTGTTGGAGTTGCACGTTGGTATTTTCTATAAACCCGTTTCTAACTTTGATATCTATATATTTATCAGTTACGAGTCTTTTACTACCTCTTCAGTGAAAAGAGAAAAGCTAATGGTGATGTAAACTGTGACATTTATATGTGCAAACTTACTGTTCGTTGTTCCCGAAAGTGGATATTTTTTGTGGTTTTCCCACCTCTAGCACCTGAGAGTTACCAGACAATCTGGCACTAGGGGGCCTATGTGTGCGTGCTTAATAGAATTAGCATCAGTGCATGAAGTGCATGTACACTTTTAGTTATGGTGATCACTCGACCTGACTGAGCGATACTCAAATCCAAATTTGTTTTCAAAAGGTCCACACTCTGCAGTGTGACAGATTGAGGAAATGAATATAGCATCGTTTCGTTTTTAACAATTCAAAGACTACAACTTAAATTCTTAATCACTATAGAATTTTAAAGACCTGGAGTATCTGTGATTAAAATCTGAGAAAGTTAAGGATTCTATTTAAGAGAAAATTTCAATCTCTTAAAGAAAGGGAAATAAAATTTCGATGAAAGGATTACTTTTATTATGTACATCAAAAGGCCTAGTAATGTGCTTTCCTGATCAATGGCTCCACTGCTTCATTTAAAAGAGAAATCTGACATTGCAAAATTTTAAGTATCCTTGATTTTTAACAATAAAAATATTATTTCTTCTAGACATTGTATATGACACTTTTGAAGAAAATAACTCTCAGTGTGTGCCGTGAAGATTGGCTCTTATGAATTGCAGTGAAATTTAACCCATTTTACATGATGATGATGATGATGATGATGATGATGATGATGATGATGATGATGATGATGATGATGATGATGATGATGATGGTGGTGGTGGTGGTGGTGGCGGTGGTGGTGGTGGTGATGATGATGATGATGATGATCGTACAGTCAGGTTTTTACTGCCTGTTATTATCATCCATTTTAATGCCCCGTTTCGAAAATGGGCGAGGCATATAGCTTTGCCCATGTCGGTACGCCAGTGGAGACAGGGACTTTGACTTTTGCATCATCTGAAGACGCTTTAAGGTAGAATTTGACAGTGTTAAGGCATGTAATCCTACATAAGGGCTAGGTGAAGTATGAAAATAGTTGACCTTGACACTATTTTGAACTCATGGAGGTACTGTAGTATGTTTTAGTTTCCACATGATAACTTTTTTTTTTATGATAAGACCTGTATATTGCACAGGATTATAGTCCTTATCCAAATTAGACAGTGTGATTACCATATCCAAACCGTAGTCCTAATGAAACAAATCCAAGTCAATTCCGACCAAAGGCAATGTTCCTTGGTATGTATAGCTGAAACATATAAATTTATAGTTCGTATTTACCCAAAAGAGACCAAAACGTAAGTGCAAAGGTCCATATGGGGGAAAAAACCTTATCTAGTTTTCACATGACAGAATGCAAAAAATTTTGTTTGAAATTATAGGCCTATTTCAGTAAATTGGCTTGAACAGTTGTATCATTCATGCACATACAGGACCATACAATTTATGAAAAGGGACCAAAATTTGCATCACATCAGAGAATTTGTAAGCGGAGGTTCTTAACTTGTTGAAAATGTCTATAAAATTCAGTATTTAAAAAGGTACTACTTGCAACCACCATCTCAACAATGATCATCATCCATATAAGTCAACAAAGTGACACCAACACCAACATCAATCCATCAGAAAAGCCCTCTAGGCCTAAAATGACCATCAATAAGAAAGGCTATGTCAAGTTTGCCGAAGGCTGACCTTGACCTATATTAAAAGGCACTTTACCGTACTTAGTTTCTGCATTGTAACTTATTGAATTTAAGTTATGACTTCAAAATTGTACATGATAATATTCCTTAATATGAACTTGGAGATATTAGAAGATGGATGACCTTGACCAAATTCCCAAGGTAACCAAGTCAGCCGGACGGTTGGCAGAGAGACTTCAGTTTCTGCACATAACTCAAAGAGTTTTGGAGATTGGAATTTGACAGTACCCACATATATACTCCTACACAAGGGCTAGGAGCATTGTGGAGGTGGTTGACCTTGACCCTTTAGCCATAATTACAGAGGTTCTGTAGTAAGCTTTGGTTTCCGCACAATAGCTTGATGATGCATTAATTATAGGACTTGTATATTGCACAGGATTAAAATTCATATCCAGGGCTAGTTCGTTTGAAGATGGGTGACCTTGACCTAAATTTAAAGGTCAGAAGGACACTTTAGTGAACGTGGCTCCATCATTGTGTCGCAGAATTTAGGTTATGACTTCAATATTGGACATGGTATTAGGCTCAAATAAGGCTTGGTCAGCTTTGAAGATGGACGACCTTGACCAAATTCCCACGGTCATCACCTAGAGTCCTATTAGTGGATACATTTTCTGCATGATAACTAACGGCGTTTTCACCTTGAGCTTAGATATTGCACAGGAGTATAGCCTTCTATGGGAGCTAGAACAATTTCTGAATTGGCTGACATTAAGTCAATTTTCAAGGTCACAAAGCCACATTACTGAATTTGATTTCTTACAAAATAATTGCGGAATTTCTGAGCCAGAGCTTTTATTTTGTACATGTTTATAGTCTTATGTTAGGTCTAGATTAGCTATAAAGAGGTTGGCCCTTGACTTATTTTCCAAGGTCACAAGGCTACTTTAGTAAATTTGGTTTCTATACCATTTCCCAAGGTCATGGGTGCCCCATTCAGTACTATCAACAGGGTAATAAGGGCGAATATAACAGTATGGGGGCATCTATGTTTTACTAGCATGTCTTATTTGAGTTCAGTTCCATGAGTGCAAGCCAGTAGTGACTTATACCATGTAAATTGACTTTATGTTTTGTCATTTTCACCGGGCCCCAGAAAACAGGAATTCTCACAGAAAATAGTTTTGATTAGCTTTGCATCTCCACGACAGGAATATCATCAGTTTATTGTCAGTTGATGTCCACGATATATTTAACATTTATCTATTTACCCTTAGTTTTATAGTCATGTAAGATCATGTTTATCGTGCAAATTTCAATGCGTAGTATACTGTTTCACACAATACGAATGCGCTGAATGAATAACAACATGTACTTCTTACGCAAAAACTGCTTTAACACTTTCCGATAGCAAAAATTTTGCTTTTTATTATTTTAATGTTTAAGTGCAAAGAGAAATATGCTGCAATTTAAGGAAGTAAAAGCTTGTGTGTGCAACTTCGTAAAAGTCAGGTCGATTTTATATTTTGACGAAAAGAATATAAATATATACTGTGCTGAATATTATTGTACAGAGTATCACATGCTCATACTTTCCAACTGGACTTGCTTCTTCCATCTTCAATAGATCTAGTAGTAAGGCGGCGAGCAAGGGGACCAGGCGGTATACATTTAAACGTCTGCAAATAGTGGTCTGTTAATTTCCGGCATCTGATGATTAGATTCAGGGATCATAAATAATGCTTAAGAGACTTAAATTCCTAAAATGATACAAGTATGGGTGGTTAAAATCAATGACGCCGATGTGTTACAATCTTAGGCATCATAGTTTCTTTTTAGTTACAGAGACATTTTTCTCAATCTTGGTGGACGAATTAACGACTAAGAAACTTATTTCAGCCCGTAAAATGCATTTTTTTTGCACTTCAAATCTCACTATTGTCCGGTGCGGGCGCGGGGGTGGGTCGGGGAGCCAGGGGTGCGGGGCATGCGGGGGGGGGGGGGGGGCAACCTATCAAGTTTTTGCGGCCTTTCGCTTTTTGCCGGTCCATTCTTTATATGATTTGAATTTCCCCTCCTCCCGCCCCCTCAACTGAAATCATGCCTACAGCAACGCCACAGATGCAGCAGGTCTGCCTGTCTCCAGGGTAGATGGGTGCACGGTTGGCCGAGCTGCAACACGCTCGCCTTCCACCTCTGCGGCCGGGGTTCGATTCACGGCCGGGGAAGCATGTCGAAAGAGTTCCTACCACTCTGACTGTGCACAGTGGTTTTCTCCGAGTCCTTCGGTTTCCTCCACCAAACATGTAGGTAGGAAGTATACGCCACGATCTGTGCCATGGAGAGTGATTAATATAGGCTTGGCCTGCTTCGCAATCCATGTAAAAGATATGGGTCTATACTTTTTTATCCAGGGTAGATGTCCACAAATACAGCAGGTGAGTCTGATGCCAAGGTAGATGTCCACAAATACAGCACGTGTGGTTGTCTCCAAGGTAGATGCCCACAAATACACCAGGTGTGGCTGTCTCAAAGGCAGATGTCCACAAATACAGCAGGTGTGGCTGTCTCAAGGGTAGATGTCCACAAATACAGCAGGTGTGATTGTCTCCAGAGTAGATGTCTACAAATACCACAGGTGTGGCTGTCTCAAGGGAAGATGTCCACAAATACAGCAGGTGCGGCTGTCTGTGGGGTAGATGTTCACAAATACAGCACTTGCGTCTGTCTGCAGGGTAGATGTCCACAAATACAGCAGGTGTGGCTGTCTCAAGGGTAGAAATCCACATATACAACAATTGTGGCTGTCTCAAGGATAGATGTCCACAAATGCAGCTGGGTTGGGCTGTCGCCTGGGTAGATGTCCACAAATACAGCAGGTGTGGCTGTTTCCAGGATTAATGTCCACAAATACAACAGATGTGGTTGTCTCCAGGGTAGATGTCCATAAGTACAACAGGTGTTGCTGTCTCGAGGGTAGATGTCCACAAATACAACAGGTGTGGCTGTCTGGAGGGTAGATGTTCATAAATACAGCAAATGTGGCTGCTTCCAGGGTACACGTTCACACATACAGCGGGACTGATTGTCTGCACGGGAGATGTCCTCACATACAGGATAAGTGGTTGTGCCCATGGTAGCCTTTTGGACCCCCTTACATTCCCTAGTGTCCATTAATGACCAGTATATCATACCAGAGAGGTGGAATTTAACTCCCTGGTCATACTTATTTCAACCATCTTGCAAAGAATGTTGAAGTAGAACTAAACACTTTAAAACAACTACAAAGCATCAATAATAGATTGAAAATACAACATACAAAAGTTAATTACATGTTGTTGATCATCATTCAAACGTTTGGAAGGTCACAACTCCAAATTGTTTCAATTTATGGTGTCTTAATGAAAATTTTATAAAGTTAATGTGGTTACGCTTTCCGAACCGTAGGTCTTGAAAATTATTATTGAACAGTTGCAAAGAATTTTATCCAGCGTATTGCCATATTACGAAATGCATGGCTAATTTTTTGCTCCAACTCCCATGACGTGTGTCTACATTTGGTCCCAACTTTAGTAATTTTTCGAGTACTAAGAGTTGTGTACATAGGCCTACCATAAGCACAGAGTAATACATAACGTAAACAAGCTTAACCTTTGACTGGTTACACCATGGATCACTCAACTTATGTTCTCAGCCAAGGCTGGACGCAAGCGCCGATCCTGCACCAAGGTCCAAACATGTTGCTGGGAGCATGCTGGAATAATAGGACTCCCGACACTTTTGATTCTCAAAGCTCGCTGAAAATGACAAACTTAGCCTTGCAACAGGCGAATATTTATATTTAGGTTCTGTCGGGCTATGTTAAAGTGAGAGTTCAAAACATTAAAGCTATCGCCCCAAGCTGGGCTCCCGGCCAAGTCCTTGTGGAGATCTACGCTTGTTAAATTTGGTATTGCAATCACAATAGGTGTTGCAGGGAGTTGTTTATGGTGAGAGGCCTGTATTCGTGGGAGGTTCACAGCAGAGCAACTGTCTACGTGATGGTTCATGACATATGCCTCAAACAAACACTACCGAGCAATTTGACACCAAACTTTCCGCAAATGTAAAGAGTGGTTATCGTTTACGAGAAGACGGTAACATTTCCTCAGAATAGAGATGCTGAAGATATTTTAAACACTAAACCTGTGGATTACAGGGACGTATCCAGGATTTCAGCCAGGGGGAGTTTCTAAAATGTAAATGTATATGCGAACGGCTGAAGGCCGCGAAGCTGTGCTGGGGGGGTCCGGGGTAATGGTGGCGAGGTTTGAAGGCATTTTCTTTAGTTTCTTGTGACAGGGTGTCATCAGCGCCGCTGCTGGGGACAATCACGTTCTCGGTTTGTTTTCCATTTTAATCAGCCAAGTGCAAATTGACAGAAAATTTGGATTAAATTTGCAAATACCATCCAAATCAACATAAAGGGTCCAGGGGGAACCATACTCTTTCAGTGCCAAGTTTTGGACTGGGGCAAAAGCTTTCCTCAGCGCGGATTGGGCACGTTTTGTCCTTTAGCGGCTCTCTTACATCGCCAAAGGTGCGCCGATGCAGGCTGTTGATCTGGACTATTCCTATATCATCTTGAAGTTTTTACTGTCAATACAAAGTGCTTTGACAACGCCTATGTACGCAGGGAAAAGAGTTGCAATTGTAGTCGTTATTGGTAATGACAGAGTTAATCATATATGTCCAAGATAATAACAGAAATATGTGTAAGATAACAGTTATCCATGTGAATAGATAAAAACGGGAATTTCAAAGTGAAACAAGAGGTCGTCCCTAAAATATCCACTGTATTGTAGGTCAGCAGCTTTCCTTTGCGTCTTTCAGTCTGAAGTGTGAAAACAAAGCTGTTGACCTGCAGAATAGTTCAATGCAAAAGGTGAAAACGATAACTTTTGACGTACACCAATTCTGAAATTTGAATGAAAGCTCTTTAAAGGGTGAGGAATCAGGATGTGAAGCCACCATTTTCTCGGCATATGTCGAGGAAAAATGTTAATCATAACCACGTGATTTAATTCGCACATGGCGACATTCTTAGAGGAAAGTGTCCATCAGGGTCGAAAAAAGCTTACACAAATTTGTAAATATGGGCCGCGCCATACGATATTGATAGTGTGTTTTATTTCAACAACCTGCTTTAGTTTTGGACATTTTAATGTCAAGTACAGTGTTTAAAGTTGTTTTTACGGGTATCATGAACCACGGGACCATTTTTGTCCTTTTTCTTAGAATTCACGCCACACAAGATATCATATCAGACAGAGAATTAATGCGAATTTAACTTGTAATGACTCACTTAGGCCACAATATCTATTTGTCAATAAGAACAGCTCTGTGACTTATTTCAAAAGACACTTTTTTATTCAGTGAGTGAGCCAAATACAATATGCTGATTTTTGACCATTTCATCCTCATTATAATAGACAACTTCAAGCCGTTTTGCACGAACAGGAAAACTAGGCTTGATCTTTGTCACATTTGCCTTATCAGATCTGCTAGGCCAAAAGTGTTCTTAAAAAAGCCATTGGCCTATGAGCATTTTTATTGGACTGTCATAGAGAGAATATTTGCTACTTTCATATGCATATCCCACACTTAAACTTCACGACTGTGTCGTGCTGTTTTACAGTTCAACCTTGATTATCGGATTTTTAACCTTCATAACATAACTGTTTTCTTAAAATACCCCAGAAGTGATGACTGCTTTTGTTTCTTCTTGGTGGGCTCCTCCATTTTGAGCTTTATACAAAAAATCGTGAACAGAAGGCGTATATTATATTTAAAACGCTCATGGGTAGACTGCGTGTTCACAATTTTGCTTTCTTAAGGTGGACAGGCCTATTCTCATAGAGCACATCATAACGGCTAATATGGCTTGATTTCTTTTCCTTTTTAATATAGATAATCACACATGTTAGTAGTCTTAACGTTGAGAATATTTTTATAAGTGATAACATTGTTTATTAAGGATCATTGTTTGATTTACTTAGGCCACCGCCAGGGGGTTTCCGGGCAACCAGACCCTCCCTCCCCCTCCCCTCCCGATTCGGTTTAACAGAGCTGGCTAGGGACCCATACCAGCTCAGCGCTCTTGAAAGTCACCATCATGTGAGAACAGCTTAAAGGGCTGGACACACTGTTACGGTGTGGTACAGCGCGGCACGGTGAACTGTGGTGCGGATTTTTTTTCAAAAATACGGCAAGTCTTTCAATTGTCCAGCTCACACTCCTGCAGAACGGAATCCTTGCGGACCTGAGATCGCGTCAAGATTAAAAACTGTTTCAATTTTTTTCCGTCGCTGTGTGTTTCCGTCGCAGGAAAAGACCAATCATCTGGGCCTTTTTCTGTAACGTTTCAATTAAAAATTATGCTAAATATAATGCTCCACAATGTCAAATGCATACCAAAATCAGAGTCTTGCGATTTTGATTCAGTTAGGTCTATACGCTATCAAATCGGCAGATGATGAGCGACTCGGACTTTGTGATAAAAAGCTCATTATTCTTGTGCAGGCACACCCAGCATTATATGATGATCCTGGGTGCGCTGAATACAAGGATTGTGAAAGGAGGAAAAACTATTGGGCACAAATTGCTCAGGAGCTTGACAGAACAGGTCACATTTACAATATGTTATGTTCACGTTGGCTGTTAAACCAGTTTACGAACTCTTTCAGAGCCACATTTTGGATTGAGTCAACAGCTTTCCTTGGCGCGCTTTGGGTGCAGTGCTTGTAAAGCGCGCCAAGGAAAGCCGTTGACCTAAACCATTATATTTTATAGGACTCTGGGCATGCTATTATTTGAATTTAAGGCCTTTTATACAGAATATTAATATGAGTATCTATTTGATTTTTTAGAGAGGTTCATCTTAAGTACTTCGACTTTAGTCGCAGTTGGCAGTGAAGAGTTAACTTAAAATGCTTCATTTTCGGTATTGGGACACTGACCAGTGTTGTGGTTGACTATGTAAATAGTTTAATAATCTAGGCCTATTAACGTTATTTTTCATTTATCTTATTTAGCCCCACAGGTTTCGACTTGTCAAATTTAGGTCCAGGCCTAGCGTAATTTTTTTTTTTTTTTTTTTTTTTTTTTTTTGGTGGTGGACAAGGCCTACGCTTAGGCTAGTCTAGGTTCAAACGTTTTATTATTGGCCTTACATTGCGACACATGGCTTTGTTTACGTAAGTGCCACGCCCCTGTCCGCACCGCGCCGCATTCCGATTCCTCCACTGTGTGTCCAGTGTATGCCATTACGCGTATTATAGGAGACCTGTCTGTGGTCCCTGCACCGTTCCGCACGGCGGCAATGTGTCAAGCGCTCCAGTCAGCCTTAATTAGAAAAGCAGCGTTGAATAATCGCTTCCTATATTTTTTTCTTCATTAGTGCCAACTAAAATATCATTTTAACAATGATAATATTTTAGGGCGTATTATTACTGTGTGTTTTTGATTAGAGATGACAGATATTTTTTGATATATATGTCAGTAGAAAAAATAATTCTGTCTGGCCACTTTCACCTTTGTGGACGTGTGTTGCACCCTGAAAAAAACGGGGGTGGGTGGGTGTACGCTTAGTATGATTAACTCAAAAACCATTTTGGTCACAAATGTAAAATTCTACTCTAAGTGTAAATGATGGTAAACAATTTTGGATAAATGTCAAAATCTGCCCGACGCTTAATGTGGAGAAAAAAAAAA
Source organism: Hermodice carunculata (assembly GCA_964020975.1). Classification (NCBI taxonomy): domain Eukaryota; kingdom Metazoa; phylum Annelida; class Polychaeta; order Eunicida; family Amphinomidae; genus Hermodice; species Hermodice carunculata. The sequence goes on along the minus strand of OZ026622.1, from coordinate 77,420,092 downwards.
AGACACATATGCGTAAAAACAGAAACGTAACCTCGTGTGTGAAAACAAAATACGCTAAATGTAAAAAATTACGACAGCAGGTGATAAATATTGTATATGTTAATCCAAATTGGTTCTTTTTGTGTAAAAATGGTCCTTTTTAGCTCTGCTGACCAATGGTTGCCGTCCTCATGGTATCTCTCATGTCTGTCCCTCCGACCATCAGTCTGAATGCTTTTGCTTTTGGCGAGTTTTGATATTGGTGGTGCCACCTAAAGACGACAATGTCAAAATTTGACAATGCGGCTTTTAGACGAGTTTTTCATGAATCACCGCGAAACTTGGTAGGAAGGTCAATCAGGCACAAAAATTAGGTGGCGCCACCTACAATGTTAGAAAAGGTATGGACCAAACGTGTTGAAAATAAATCAAACTCAATATGTTGACAAAAAATATGGCTTATGATAACAACTCTACCACAAATGTGTATCATATATAGCAGTTTTATATTGCATAGGGATAACTTTAAAGTGCTTTCTCAAAATCATGGAGGGAGTACATTTCAGGAAATGATTTTTTTTTTTTTTTTTTTTTTTGGTTATGGTCATTACTTGTAATGTTATGCACACGTATCAATGTACAATAACAAGATTAAACGAACAAAATTGCAAGACGTGTGTCGTTATGGTGGCTCCACTGGCAGTACTTACGGGACTAGCATTATGGGGGTTAAAACCCATTAATTCCATTATTTTCTTTCTAAATTGAGATAGAAGTACTGAATTCACATCATATACGCGATAGGCCAATGATTAAATTTGGGCGGGGGGATTTTTTTTAATTTATACCAAAGATGTGTAAGGCAAATGGTCAAATTTTGTAAAATTTTGAACTTGACCTAAGGTGACCTTGACCTAGTTTTAGATGTTATTAAGGTCGCAGTGAAGGACACCAAATTTTATATATTGAGAAATACTAGGCTACCAATACCAATTGAACCACTGATGTGTATTATATATGAAAGTTTGATATATATATTTTTTTTTGAGTGACCGCGCCCTACTTTTTCAGGGTCACAGAGGGGATGCATATCAGGCAATGATTTTATTGTGATGGTAATCCCATGTTAACATTTCCACATATATAAATATACCATTACAGGAATATTATGCAGACAATCGTGTATGGCATGTGGAGTCATGGTGGCGCGACTGTTGGTATTAACTGGAACCACCATTACATGTATTGAATCACATTAAAAGAAAAGAATCGAAATAATGAGATCCCTTTTTGTTATAACATGATAAAATGGTGAAATATCGGGAGTTTTTCTTGTTTTAATAAGAACAACAGTTGAAATAACATGGTTTTTTTGTTATAACAACAAAAAGTGTTAAATAACAAGATAAAAAGTTGAATTGACAAGATTTTTCATAATACAAGAGATATAGGCGATCGGGTAACGGCTTCTTTTGTCGTTAAGGGTGATATAAGCGATCCGTCAATGACTTCTTTGTGGTCAACAGTGATAAGGACGATCGATAAGCCACTTCTCTGGCCGTCAAGAGTAATATACCCTCGATCAACGCCCCCCTTCGCTCCACTGCACTTAGGTTTCTGTCGAAACATGTTGACTGTGTCCTTTGGTCTTTAAAATGTAACAAAGTAGAAAAATGCAACCTTCATTTACGACGATATATAACATCAGACAGTTCCAAATGAAATGTGACAAGTTGTACAGTGACAATCAATCACATATTTTTTGACAATTCAACTAGTCTAAATTTTATCAACACGCGAATTGCCTCTCGGAAAGTAAGGATGGTGAAGCAACCAGAAACCATTTTACGGATGCATTTTTTAAGCTGCCATATATCATGGAGTACATATTCAGAACTTATTGAGAGGTTAACCTAACGACCTGTTTTAACTCATCAATTTTGTAGCCGTAGATTTATTTTATTTTATTTTATTTTATTTTATTTTATTTTATTTTATTTTGAATAGGAGAAGCAGATTAAGTCATTATGGAGAAACAAAACTACTCACTACAAATGGCTCGCATGCTTTTCTAACCAAAGTGGCCAACCTGAGCATACAAAGCAGCATGAAAATAAAATAAAAGCGTTCTAGTTCAGAGTTATATAAACAGTGGGACTCCTGGTCCAGGCTGTTGAAATGCACAGTCAGGCGAACGGCCTAAGAAATGGCGTGCAAGGCGAGCCTGAAAATACACGTAGAATCCCACGGCCTGTCATATCGCACACGTGCCATCTGACCTAAAATGTCATAGCATGGAATGTGTAATGTCTATGATACTGCAGTCCCAGTAATTCCCCACGAGTGTTTTCTAGCAGGCTTAACTACATTTGAATCGAATTTCGCATTGTATAATTGTTGACGTTGCCCAAGATTCATAGAGATTCACCAATCGGCGGAAATGTCGAAAGTAACCCTACACATAATATATATATATATATATATATATATAATGTGTGTGGTTACTTTCGACATTTCGGTCGATTGGTGAATTTATATATAAATATATATATATATGTATATATATATATATATATATATATATATATATATATATATATATATATATATATATATATATATATATATATTTGTGTGTGTGTGTGTCTATCCAAGTTTCACGGGGATGTTCAGTTTTATATTATAATTGGTTGAGAGGATGTGCAATGTGGACTTGTCAACGTAAAGTTGGCCCTACGTATTGTTGGGCATCAAGAGTCTGGTTAGTTGAGCAGTTATGTTACAGACTCCCTACTCAAAGGATATGAGGTGAAAATTAACAGCAATACTTGACAGCAGCTCAGTTATCATATACTCTTAATGCTATTTTATACAATTGGAACATACATGACAGCAATGACTGGGGGGGAGGGTTCAGTTTCCTGTATATTAGTCTTTACCGTTTGTTCGTGTCCCACAGCAGTAACACACTTGTGAGATGGTGTAAATGTTTCGTAAACATTATACACCTCAAATGTAGAATATGGATATTCTTCATTACACCCTGTGGCCTGGTCTGTATTTTGTCCCTCCAGGAGATTGAAGGCGAGTGGCAGCGACAAGGTTATTATACAAACATACTTGAAGAGGTAACCGGAGATGCCTGGAAGCTTATGCTGCTTTAGAAACCCACGGCGTACGGTGTGTGGAGATCTGTCTACCTTATCCGAGGGCATCGGACTTGACCGCTTTGTCCTCCTACGTGGACTGCAGAGGGCAGGAGTTTGTTAACTGATATTTATCTAGACTTATATAAATTACATTTATCGAAAAATGCTAAGAAAGGGTGATACGATATCAAAGATGTTTTCATGCTGGAAATCAAAGGGAGTAGTAAAAGACGTCCACCCATACGATCATTAACCACCTGTCAATTCTTAACATCGTACCTTGTGATGCCACTGTCAGAGCAAGGACGACCAAGTGGTGAAATGAAATTATATTCGGTGCGTTAACACATAAAACCATTTTCAATATATAAAATCCATTTACATTAGGTTATTAACCCATATGCAATTTCATGTACCCGCTGACAGTAAGAATTAAGCGTGTTTGACAGCACATATCAGTTCTAAATAAAATATGAAAGGAAATTTAAGGAATGTTTAATATACTATTTGATGTTGTGTAATGCTGACGATGAAAGCAGGATAAACAAATGCACCCGTGTGCCTTTAGCTGTCATTTCTACTGCACCTCGAATAAGTGAACTTAAGTAACCGTTCAAAATGTGTCATTTGACAGGGAACGTATCTTCTTTTATTCACAGCGACACAAATATTTATAAAAATGGATTAAAATTTATCTCTTCTAGATAATGTAGTTTAATAATTTATATTTTAAATGCTTTTGTGTCATTCTAAGAGTCATATAAAATGGCCAGAGTAAAGCTCAACAGACAGTCCTAGTGTAAAATGGCCAGTGTAAAGCTCACCAGACAGTCCTAGCGTAAAATGGCCAGAGTAAAGCTTACCAGACAGCCCTAGTGTAAAATGGCCAGTGTAAAGCTCACCAGGCAGTTCAACATTACACTGGCCAGTGCAAAGTTCACCAGGCAGTCCTACTGTTAATTGGTCAGTGTAATGCTCACCAGGCAGCTGTGTTGTAAAATGGCTAGTGAAGAGCTCCTATAGCAGTTCTAATGTATACGAGTCAGTGTAAAACTCACCAGACAGTCAATACTGTACACTGGCCAGTCCAACATTCACCAGGCAGTCCTACTGTAAACTGGCCATTGTAAAGCTCAGCAGGCAGAGAGCCCTACTGTAAACTGGTCAGTGTAAGGCTTACCAGGAAGTCCTGATGTGCTTAAGTATCGCTTTTTGAACTCTTTCATGTCGCATTTTGGATTAAATCAACAGCTTTCCTCGGCGCGCTTTGGGCGCAATGTACCCAACGTATGCCAAGGAAAGCTTGTGACCTATACAACTATACTCTATATAGCTTCAGGCATGCTGGTACTTGAAGAAAAGGTCTTTTTACAACGAGCATGAATCTAGCAGCCTTATGCAAAGTCAAAGCGGTCCATCTTATGTCGTTGAGCTTCATCGCGGTTGACACTGAAAAAGTTTAACCACGAGATAACTGGTATAATTTGGGTCCTCATGTGCGCCAATTGGTACCCAGTGATGTTATTTAGTTGCAACTGGTGCACCAATGTGCAGCTGTCAAAGCACCATTGAATATACAGCACTTTCAAACTGATCACGCAACAGTGCCAATGCAATGCTTCCACAGACATTTCTATGTCTTTATGTACGTACGTACACTTACACGTACGTACGTACGTATGTATGTATGTATGTATGTATGTATGTGTGTGTGTATTTATTTATTTATGTATGTTTGTATCTATGTTTTTCAAGCTTACATGTCAAACGTAACCTTTGCTTTGGTCGGTATTTCAAATAAGTACTGAGAGTAATTTCTCCATTTTAACGGGGAATGAACCAGGCAAAAAACATAATTCTTCACCGGTATGGTTTCGTATCATGACAACAATTTCCCAGTTTACACGTCTGTACATGTCAGTATGTTTCAAACAGGTAAAATATGATTCGAGGGTTGGTTGGAACTAAAAAATAACACATCACAATAGCAGCATAACGGGCCCTACAATGATGAAATATTTTGCCCGCCCAAAGGTCAAGGAATAATTTTGTGTACAGGGCTTTTCGCATCCGGGTGCACAATAGTGGGAAATAAAAGAAATACAATACCGCAGTGAGAAAAATATGTCGAAGGACACTACAGAGCAAACAACACGTCCAAACCTGGTCTCTTTGATGGTTATGATGTCCTCCGGATGTCTTTGGCAATCCTCCTCCAATATTCCAAAAGATAGACCTGCAGGCACTGCTCATGTTTTGGGATAAAAAAAAACAGTGCCACAGTTTTGTGTTTCCATTCTATGGTACAAGTCGTTCGCGATCATCGCTATGTATACCATGGAAAATGGTGCATGGTTGAGAGTGAGATGTTATTTTCTCTGACTCGGGATTGTTGCGGATGGGAAAAATCGCGAGTCAGTCGTGATTTCCCCAATCAATAACGATCCCGAGTGAGAGAAAAATAGTAATTCACTCTCCCGCTATGTAAGATTTTTGTTTATTCTATGTTTAATCAAGGAATCTACAGACAAGGAGGGATCACTTGTGGTTAGTGCTTATGACCATCCTTTTTGCGCCATGAAATGTTTATAAACAGATCTATTGTGTGTTTTGTGCACTTATTGATCAAAACGGTCATGGTCACGGTGTCTCGTGCCCGGCCCCTGCAAAATGTGGTCGATACTTATATTTATAAACATTGTTTGGGCAACTTTTGATGATCACATATGACTGACTTTGGCGGGTACAATCACCATGCTGTAACGTATAGGGATAGAGCAATAAATCAGAAAGAAAACTGCTTTAAAAGTTGCGATAACCTGACCTCTGAATGGTCATATAAACTAGCTTTGAATTCATATAATCTTCCGCTCCGTTTATATTATCAAGAGGTCCGTTTACCGTTTTTTTCCTATGATACACTTCACACACCTTTTAGAACAATGTACTTTTTACTGCAGGAATAAAATATATTAAGTCCAAAACATCTAGTGTGAAATCTAATATGAACATCCACCCACAGATAAGATTCACGATTCAAAACAGTTTATTAGACATATGGTTATAGGTTGTACATGTTACTATTGACAAAACATAAAATTACAGTTAAATAGTATGTACATAACAGATAGTGATAAAATGTGATAAGCTTCGATTGATTGATTGACTTTATTCAGGTTCATATACAGTAAAGCGATAACATACAGTAAGGAACCTAGGATGGCACCAGAATGTCTACTGACTTATTTCCATGGTGGTCCCTTCGAGGGAGAACGACATGGTCGGTGTGTTGTAGCAATACCCGTTGTACAGCTTGGTTACATTCCCCAAAGACCTCAAATTACGGAGAACGTAGACCTGTGCAGTCAAGATTTACTGGGACAAGCTGCAAGGCCCTGGGAACCGATCTCACCTGTGTAGTGAACATTTTGTGAAAAGTGACTTTGGTTTGTCAAAATATGACGATGCTAAGGATAGATTTGACAGAAAATAAATATATATATTAATAATAATAATAATGATTATGATAATGATAATGACAATAATAATAATAATAATAATAATAATAATAATAATAATAATAATAATAATAATAATAATAATAATAATAATAATAATAACTGCCGTTGCCATATATGCGATCCCATCGGCGGACAATAGAATGATTGGTGAAACTAACAAGATTAGGCATTAATTATTCGCTAGTATGATTCTGATTTTAAAGCTTCCATTACAGCAAAAAATAGGTTTAGTAGCTCTAAGACTGCTAATAAGTATCGCGTAATTATCAATCGACTGTCACAGTGACAAAGTCGCGGTCTGGGATGTTATTGCAAAGTATTGCATTTTAAATGAATGAATGACCTTTATTGCAACTGCACCATTCCATACATAACCGTGGTATATTGTTGATGGGTCTAAAATTAAAACAGTACAAACACAGTCTACATCATAAAGATCCCCCATCAGCAAACCTATTAGGATCATAAACAATACTTACACACACATACAGATAAAGATGATTATTAGAATTGTATAAAAAAAATCACACAGACATATGTGTACCAATCGTACACAACGTGACAAAATGCTAGTGCGTTTAATCATTGCGATTGAAATATGGAAAACAAAATGGGTCGGAAACATGGACAAACAGGGACTAATTTCGTTCCAAACCCAACTACGGTTGAACAGTGTTTAGCTACCACTTGCATGCCTCATCTGCGCAGCTGCTAAGTGGGCGGCTGGCCTTCGATCTATTTCAGTCATGTGCACTATTTGTGACAGTCCACGGCCAGCTCCCAATAATCAGGTGTAAACATTTCATCTCTTTGTATCTTTGTCGTTAATATGGACCCAGAAAATAAGTCAGTCAGAGGAAAATATTTACCAGTGTTACATAATGGATACAATCTGCAATAAAGGATCACAGGCACATGTACTGATGACGGTTGTGTAGGGAAACGTAAAATACTGCCCTCCAAGGGTCGCAAGGTTACTGTCGGGCAGCAGTTTTGATAATGAAAGCCATATTCATAAATGAAAACTTATATTTAATCATCCACAGACCATATAGATGGGACTGCAAAATTAACTGTTTGTACAGACTTTTACATATATGGGCGTAGGATGCATGTAGCTGTTTCTGTGAGTGGTAGAATTTGAAACACTACAGGACCTGGCCCATCCTAACGCAAACTCCAATTTATTGCATGCAAGCTCGTTCTTGCTCAATGAAGTCTAATAATTTTTCAGAGGAAATATCTCTTTTGCAACGAATTATCATTGCCCAGACGGCAAGTTGGCAAGGTCTGGCTGCACCATAGCTGCACTCGCTGCTGACGGCAGGGTTCTGGGCGTCCTATTCATGCCTGTAAGTCTGAATGAGCTTTCCTCTGCCGCCACATCTTATCTATTAATTCTCCTTCCTCCTCATGAGACCACGTACATGAAAAACAGACCCTCCAAAAATACTATGTTCTGCTATATCTGCCATGACTCTTGGCTAATTAAAGGCACTTTGCTTATAACACATTCATCCGATTGCGAACAGTGAAAAAAATCCCTATTTCAGATTCTTATTTGTGCAATATTGAAATGTCATATGAAAATCAAAACCAGTCATCGTGGGTGAAAAGCATCAAAGATTTATTGTTTGCGACTGGTTTCCAGGAACTTTGGCATAATCAAGGCAACAGATCTTGCATATTTCCATCCACGTTATTTATAATTTAACATTTTGGTTTTCATGTGTCATTTCTTACCACCCCAAAGAACCACTTTCTAATTTATGGTACCCATTCAATCAAAAGGACTTTCAATGTTTCATCATATAATTCTGCATATTTTTCCTTCCAATGTCGGTAACCCTTAATGCATGAATGTGTTCTCAAGCGAGAGCAGTGCCTCCAATTTAAAAATAGGAGACCCATTGTTTTCAAAATGAAGATCTGGGTCTTTGTGCGCCACGGGGTATAAACAGAATACATAAATACGATTTGACTACTTTTCCACGATTACTATGTTCCCGACAAATGGTGACCTTAAAACTAAGAACAAACATGAACTTTCCGTTAATGTTTTAATGAAGTGATTATATTACAGATAGGCGCTTCGGTAAACATGCAGATATCAACATCAAATGGGGCAGCCATTCTATCGGGTCCACGTGCATTAATTTTGTTAAGCAACATTCAAGCGACCATGGAAGAAGGCGTACTTCGGAAGGACAACAATATGATTGATCAATTGAAAACTAGTCTGACATTTGATCTACCATGGATTACTTTTTGGGGTTTCAACCCTTGACATTGGAAAGTCACAGCTAAACATAGAATAAATACGCGTCTGCAAAGTAAAGGATTCTGATTCTTAGTTGTTGGTAGTCCTGGCATTCTGCTCGGGCCAGTGCATGGTCCAGTGGTTTTTCCCTGCACCTCTAAGTGCAAAGTGCGAAAACTCCATGTCTTACTGGCTGAAATAGCTCAATCCCCCTCTTGGCTGTGTATTTTGTTCGGGCCTGAACGTGCTCCGTTGAGCTTTTCGCGCGTCTGTATCTTCAAACATAAGCGCATTCATTCTGTCCTCCCTGGAGGCGACTGTGGTTATGGCCATGGTTCTTGATATACTGGTAAAATTCGTGCGCTCGACCGTCTCTGGATTGGCTGGCTTCACCAGTTTAGCATTTAATAAAATATTGAATGAAAAACAATAGAAGCCTATTTGAACTCGAGAAAATGCACATCAATGATCTGAAAGGATTCGGCCCAAGCAAATGAAACACAAATACATGCATATGGCAATATTGTGTGAACGGAATAAAGTTCCTAACAACGTATAGACAAATCATTCCGCATCTCTCATCAATACAGTTGCCGTTCAAACCATTCTAATGATAAATCATGTGGTGACCTGAAGATTTTTTAACCCTTTTAATCTCATTTATATATTTATTTATTTATTTATTTATTTATTTATTTATTTATTTATTTATTTATTTATTTATTTATTTATTTATTTATTTATTTATTTATTTATTTATCTATTTATTTATTCGTTTGTTTGTTTGTTTGTTCGTTTGTGCGTCTGTCTGTCTGTCTGTCTATCTATCTATCTATTTATTTATTCATTTATTTATTTATTTGTTCGTTCGTTCCTTTGTTTGTTTGTTTGTTTGTTTATTTATTTCAATGTCAATTCATTCATTAATTTAGTCAGTCAGTAGGCAGATAATTAGTTATCGATTTATTATGTTTGCTTTATACAAGACATCGACATTTTAATGGTCAAATAATCAACAACATAACACATTGGGCCGAATTAGACGGCTTAGTGACTCAGGTATCACCAGCACCTTTTGATGTTAAGTGGATAGTGCGTGGCGAGCATTCTACTGCGCAGACAAATATGTATATCATGAATGTTATTATGATGACGATTCAAATTGCTATGATTGCTTAACTGAACCTGCAATAGACATTAACGTCCATTTACAAGAGGAGTTTGTTTTCCTTATTTCTATGTACTTTTTCACAGAAAAGATATGCAATGGGAAATAAGCACTGTTTCTAATGTATTTCTCTGATATCTGTAAAAGCATGTATCTATATGTGTGCATCTTGTATATTAATTATTCTGGTCACATCGAAATAGTTAGAGTTAAAAATAGCAAACATGAATAATACATGCAGAATGAGATTTAAATCCACAATTTTAGATGTGACAGCAAATTCACTTGCGAGCATTTCTCGAAATTACGAGATTACGAGTTTTTAAAACTTGAATTTACGAGTTCTATCTCACAATTAAGTCGAGTTTTTTTCTTTTTTTTAGAATCGAAATTACTTAAATTACTTTAATTTTTCCTCGTAATAACGAGTTTTCTCTTGTAATTACGAGTTTTCTCGTAATAAGGAGTATTTAAAACTATAAATAACGTTTCTTTTTTCGTAATTACGAGTTTTTCAGAATTGAAATTTTGAGTTATTGCCTATGAATATACATGTCACAATTGTCGCAACCTGTCCAAATAAGCCTTGCAATGAAGTTTTGACCCTCATATGAGCCATTTCAACTTACATTTTGGTGGCTTATTAGCATAATTCACGCAGATCAATAGAAATGAACAGTATTCTCAAATATGTATGATTTATGATAATGTGACAGGTTCTGCAGAAAAAGTGGTAATCGGGATCGTACTGAAAGAGATTATGGTTATTTTGTTCATGATTTCTTCGAAAAAGTGATGAAAATCGATTATTATTATTATGAAATTTTCTTGAAATCGACACCTTGTGAGAACCAAAGTTCAGAGATATATGTGACGTATTCATTCTCGTCATGAACGTGATTACATGGAAAAATGTCTGATGAACGATTGACACATAACCGTTGATTCCTATTTACATATTTAAATTCTGCCCTGCTCAATGGTTGATTGACTTACGATAGTTAGCAGACTCGTTATTACGAGAAAAAACTCGTCATTAAGAAGAAAGAGAAACGGAATTACGAGTTTTGAAAGCTCATTATCACGAAAAAAACTCATCATTACGAGAAAAAAAATCGTTATTTCGAGAAAAGAAAACTTTCTTTACAATATATAAAAATAATTTTGATGGTTTCATTAGGCTTCGGTACTGCACGGCTGCCGTGTCAAAATTATAAATGCGTTTACGTTGGGGAAAGTTCACAAGTGTTATCAGCCGATCACAGTGAAAACACAAAAGTACAAGTGTATCTTCCTAACATGAAGTGACCGAGTGACGAACTACGTGGACGTTGGAAAATTGATTGGAGATGCTCGTTACTTGCACGAATGAAGAGTTTCAGTGGTAAAAGGATTTGTTTTCATGGAAATCAAGAGTCGTTTTAATCAATTGTCTTTGCAGGCCTCACTTATTATTTCCAATAAAATTTTAGTCGATTAATCACATGGGACCCCCCCCCCCCCAACACACACACACATACACACTGAGCCCCAGAGGGGACATGAGAGTGAGAGAATATTTGCGTTCTATCGCAGAAGTTTTTGCGTGGGACCGTAAACCAAGTGCTCCACATAAAATGTTGCACTGAGCCCCGGAAATGACATTGGAGATTTATTTTTGTTGCGTCCCCACTCAAAAATTATTTTGTTTGCTGCTAAAACTTCTCTGTTCTCTAACCAAACGTCTTCGTTCACTCCCAAAACTTTTGCTTTCCAACTCAGTAAAATTAGTGGGCCATTTATGTTAATTAAATTTGGGCTTAGAATTCTTCTGTTCCAAGCATCAGACTGCAATTTTTATTCATAATGCCATGAACACGTGTAATCCACCCGAGTGCATGTTTACACAAGTTGCCACACATTCACTTTCCAGTCCAAACCAAAAACTAATGCCCACAGAAATTGAACGTCTTAGTCTGATATTTTTCCGACATGAACATGGGTCACATGGAGAAACCAGTTTATTAAGTATTTATATGAATTAAATGGGCTAATTTTGATGTTTAAAGTGAACAATTGTACTCATAGATACCAAATAAATGTGAATTTAAGAAATGAATATCGTTGGTGTTTGTGTTCTGGGGTTATGACAGGCAACATCGATAAATAACATGGGTGTGGGTGTTGTGATGGGGTGGAGAAAGGATGGGGTGTGGAAAGCATGGATGTATTGCTTTACCGTATTAAGGAAGTTTTCTACTTATCGGGTAAAACAATATGAAATCGCACATATCAGATATATATGGTTATTCGAGAAAAATAATGTAAAATTAATGATTATACACAACTGAAATTTATTTACGGAATACAATCCGATAAGCCGCTTCGGTTGGATTATCAACTGTCATCGAAAGTGATGTGTCCTCCGCAAAGGCACGTATTTGTGACCTAATAATGTCTACAATATCGTTTACATACACAAAAAAGCAGTAATGACCCCCAACACTGAACCTTGCGGGACCCCTGCCTTGGATCTTCCCAAAGACGATGCCTGGCCCTGAATGACTTCTCTTTGCGTTCTTGCAGAAAGATAATCCTCCAAACAAGAAACAATTGGACCTCGGATGTCTGCATTTTTTTAGTTTTGAAATTAACCCTCGATGATGCACCCCCCCCCCCAAAAAAAAGCCTTGGTGATTCACATAATACTACTAGCACTTCGTCATGGAGATCAATCACTTCTGTTAATTCATGATAAAGATATACAAGCTGATTGACCGTTCCATTACGCGATAAAAATCCAGACTGATTTTCGGATAATACGTAGTTATCACGTAGAAAAATTAAGATGTGCTTAAACACCACACATTCAAAAACCTTACCTGCACAGCTTAATAGAGAAATAGGTCTGTAGTTGTAACACAATTCTGCCGCACCGCCTCTTTTTAATTGATGTTATGTGTGCCTTCTTCCATTCAGTTGGAAACATACATTTAGAAAGAGAAAGGTTCAGTAATTTCGTAAGAGAAGAAATGATACTCGGAGCTGACCTCCTTAACAGCAGGGGGCTAATACCACCCGGTCCACATGTCTTCCCAATATACAAGGATTTAAAAATATCTTGGACACTGTCTTCGTCTTAAACAATGAGTTTCATAAAATATAGAGAGTTTTTAAACCTCGCTAGATAAAGTGCAAGTGGAATAGTCATCATCGGAGTGTTCAAGAAAATGTTCATTGAAGGCTTCAGTTTTTAATTTACTATTAGACAGGACCAAATTGTTTGACAGTATAGAAGGCATTGATTGGTTAGAATTACCAGATATGAAATACCGAACTCTTTTCCACCATTTTTGTTTCTTACTGTAAACTGCTTGCTATTTACAATGTTACATTGTTTATTATGGTAACCACTTTCCGCTTTCCTTGAATCACGTATGTATTTGTTCTGTAGCTCACGAAAGTACTTATACATTTTAGGTTTTTCGTTTGAGTCTTCGACTCCACATGGATCCTGTCCACTTTATATTTTTAAGACCGCAATTTTGATGTGTACCAAGGGAGAATCATTTTCTCTTACCCAAACACTTTTGTTCGGTATACAGAGTCGGGCTTTATTAAGAAATTCAGTTGTCCAGGCAAGACAGGCCATATTGACGTCAGGAGAATCGAAGCAGCCATCCCAGTTAACTTCGTTTATTTTTTTTTCTCTCAAATACTCAAATTAGCTTTTGAGTACGGCCATATAAATCTTTCGTATGACCTGTCCGTTTTTCTTCGAAAAAGTAAGTTCGCTAACAAGGTACAATGATCATTTTGTGCAACTGGAGGCAATACAGAAGTACCTCGGGCCAAGGACTGAAGAGCAACCCCAATTGCTCGCATATACTGAGGTATTGGAGAGGGCTATCAGGTCGTATGACTGTGCTAACGAAGCTCTAATAGACTGTACAAAAAAGTTTGTCATGCATGAAACTTCGAATGTTCGCATGACAAATGCGCAAGCCACCTGATGCTTCAGGGTTTGGATGCACATCCCCGGATAACGACAATTATAGTAAAAAAAATGTTCAATGGCAAAACCATCCGAGGAATTTTCCAAGAGGCGATAGTAACTTAAACTTAAAATGCTGGAAACGTACACCTTCACAAAGTTTCCTACCTTGCACTTCTCGCGTCATAAGAAAAACTACAGATACAATCAAGCCTGATGCACCTGTATAGAACAGTACGATCACCAATTGAACCAGTGACGATTCGTACAGCTCAAAGAGCATAAATAGGTATAGCTCGGCACCAACTTTTAATTGCTGGTCACACCCTATACATGAAAAAATGTATACTATAAGGGTAACAAATTTAATTGGTCTTCGGATGGCCATTGTATGCCATCTGTTCTTTCGGATCCACCATGTTTATGTATGTTTGTGCGTATAGTTATGGTCTGTATATGTAAAACGTATGTGTGTAAGAATGACAACAATAATAGAAGATGCCCGAGGGATTATTATGGAGCATTGCCCTCTTTCCCAATTGATTTTTTTTTTTCAGTATTAAAAACACGTTTAAGCCAATAGGAGTGTTGTTGCTTGCTTTGCAATCCTAATTTCCTTGGAAATAGATATGTTTGAACTAGCACAAGCAACCACCATTGGTACGAAAGTTTATTCGGTGTTAACATAATCTATGCAATCACCCGTTCAGGTTGGAGTGACCTGGGTAGTCCTCTATCTACCCAACCCCGACCCCCACGATCCGCCTCACCCACCCCACCCCACTACCACCACAGCAAGAGTAAAGAGGGCAGAGAATTTAACCACGGGGTGGTACTTGTGCGCTATGATTGGTAAATTCCATTTTTGTATTTGTTCTCTTGTCGGTGAATCGGATCCCGTCTGCACTGTCTGTACTGTTTGCTCAGCATTTGGCCAAAGTTTTAGTTTGATTTTCCGCTTGACCTTTCCTTGATAGTAACGAATGTCGTATTTATTTCCTTCCGCGTTTCAGAAAATGATTCGTTCAGTGTCACACAAAGGTCTCGAATTTATGCCTGGCAACAAATATTTTCAGAATGTCAAAATAGTACAAAAAATCAGCCATTGTGGAACTCTACCCCCCAAAAGTGTCGATATCTTATGGTCAAAAGCACATTCCAATTCATTCCAGATGCGTACGTGTCATATTGTTATGTTATACGATGACTAGAGTGTGTCCCTTTGCGATGGTCATTGATAAAGGAAGACTTCTATTGGCAGATGCTGTACACGGTGAGGGAGTCGAATATAACTTGTTATGCCTGCCATCGGACTAAGACCTTTGTGTGACACCCAGCGAATCATTTTCTGAAACGCGGGAGGAAATAAATACCACATTCTTAACTATCAAGGACAGGCCAAGCGGGAAATCAAACTGAACTTTGACCAAATACTGAACAAACAGTACAGACAGTGCAGACGGGATCCGATTCACAGACAAGAGAATAAATACAAAACCGAATATTCAAATCATAGCGCACAAGTACCACCCCCGTGGTTAACTTCTCTGCGCTCTTGACTCTTGCTGTGGTGGTAGTGGGGGGCGGGGGTGAGGCGGATCGTGGGGGTCGGGGTTGGGTAGATAGAGGGACGACTACCCAGGTCACTCCAACCTGAACGGGTGATTGCATAGATTATGTTAACACCGAATGGACTTTCGTACCAACGGTGGTTCCTTGTGCTACTTCAAACATATTTGATTTCCAAGGAAATAAGGATTGCACTGCAAGCTAAAACACTCCTATTGGCTTCAACATGTTCTCAATTCTGAAACAAAAATGCAATTGGGAAACAGGGTGGTGCCCCATCATAATCGATCTTGCAACTTGTATTATTGTTGTCCATCTCACACATATACATTTTATATATACAGACAATAACTATACGCACAAACATATATATATATATATATATATATATATATATATGGTGGATCTCAAAGAACAGATGGCATACAACGCCCATTCGAAGATCAATAAAGTCCGTTACTGTTACAGTATACTCTTCTTCATTGGTAGGGAAGGACCGGCAATTAAAAGTTGGTGCCTCGCTGTACTTATTTGTGCTCTTTGAGCTGTACAAATCATCGCTGGTTTACTTGGTGGTCGTACTGTTCTATACAAGTGCATCAGGGTTGAGTGTATCTGTAGTTTTTCTTACGACGAGAGAGGTAACAAACTTTATGAAGGTTTATGTTTCCAGCATTTTAAGTTTAAGTTACCATCGCCGCTTAGAAAAATCCTCGGATGTTTTTTCTCATTGTATATTTTTTACTACAGTACTGTAGTTACCAGGGGATGTGCATCCAAACCCAGGCCCCGCTGAAGCATCAGGTGACTTGTGCATTTGTCATGCGAACATACGGAGCCTCACGCATGACAAACGTTTATGTATAGTGTATTCTATTTTCGTTAGCACAGTCATACGACTTGATAGCCCTCTCCAAAACCTTTGTTTCGCCGTATAAAGATAGTACCGATCTCAATATAGCAGGTTTTCACCCAATAAAACGCGGCAATCGCGTTCGTGTTTACGGTGGTGCGGTATGCACTCTACGCATCTCGGGCTTTTATTGTGTAAAGACGTAATGATTTGGAGAACACAGCTCTTGGAATTATGTGATACATAGTCCGGCTTCAGAACAATAATTTCTTACTGGTACAGTGGTAGTTGCCTAGGCCTCCAAACGGTGGAGTATCTATTGGGAATGACCCACAGCTAATGTAGATGAAGCTAGAAGCTCGGGTTTAGGAAAAATTATAATTATTGGTGACTTAAATGCAGATCTCAAAACTTATCACAGAAGAAATTTGACTAAATCAAGTCTTGACAATAACTTTACTATTCACAAAAACCAACCCACAAGAATAACCGAACATACCTCAACTTGTCTTGATCAAATATTCAGCAATACACCTCAACATGTGCGAGCAATTGGGGTTGCTCTTCAGTCCTTGGCCCGAGGTACTTCTGTATTGCCTCCAGTTGCACAAAATGATCCTTGTACCGTGTCAGCGAACTCACTTTCTCAAGGAAAAACGGCAGGTCTTACAAAAGGTTTATATGGCCGTACTCAAAAGCTAATTTGACTATTTCAGAGAATTAAATTAAACGAAGTTAACGAGGATGGCTGCTTCGATTCTCCTGACGTCAATATGGCCTGTCTTGCCTGGACTACTCAATTTCGTAGTATTGCTCGACTCTGTATACCGAACAATAGTGTCTGTTCTCCCTGGGACACATCAAAATTGCGATCTCAAAAACAATAAGTGGCTAGGATCCATGTGAAGGCGAAGGCTCAAACGAAAAAACTAACATTTGGAAGTATTTTCAAGAGGTATGGAACAAATAAATACGTGTTTTAAGGAAAGCTGAAGACGGTTACCATAATAAACAATGTAACCTTGTCAGTGACTGGAAGTTTGAAAGTAAAAAAAAAATGGTGGAAAATAGTTAAGTATTTCATATCTGGCATATCTGACCAAACAATGCTTTATATATTATCAAACAATTTGGTCCTGTTTGATGGTAAATCAAAGGCTGAAGCCTTCAATGAATATTTTCCTGAACCCTCTGATGCAGACTCTTCCACTTTCACTTTGCCTAGCGAGGTATCAAACTCTCTAAATTTAATGAAAGCGATTGTTTAAGGCGAAGACAGTGTCCAAGATATTTTTAAATCCTTCCATATTACCACGGCATGTGGACTGGGTGGTATTAGCCCCCCCCCCCCTGCTGTTAAGGGAGGCAGCTCCAAGTATTACCTCTGCTCTTACTAGATTACTGAACCTTTCTCTTTCTAAATGTATGTTTCCAACTGAATGGAAGAAGGCACACATAACACCAATAGAAAAACGGCGGTGCGGCAGAATTGTGTTACAATTACAGACCTATTCTTCTATTAAGCTGTGCAGGTAAGGTTTTTGAATGTGTGGTGTTTAAGCACATCTTAATTTTTCTGCGTGATAATTACGTATTATCCGAAAATCAACCTAGATTTTTATCCCGTAGTGGAACGGTCAATCAACTTGTATATCTTTATCATGAATTGGCAAAAGCGATTGATATCCAGAAAGAAGTGCTAATAGTTTTCTGTGATATCACTGAGGCTTTCAAGAGGATGCATCATCCAGGGTTAATACCAAACTAAAAAAGGCAGGCATTCGAGGTCCACTTATTTCTTGGCTGGGATATTATCTGTAAATATGCAAAAACTCAAAGAGAAGTCATTCAGGGCCAGGCATCGTCTTGGGGGAGAATCAAGGCAGGAGTCCCGCAAGGTCCAAAGTTGGGGGGTCATTACTGCTTTTTTGTGTAAGTAAACGATATTGTGAACATTGTAAGGTCACAAATACGTGCCTTTGCCGATGACACAACACTTTCTATCAGAGTTGATAATCCAACCGAAGCGGCTTGTCCGCTTTTATTCTGTAAATAAATTTCAATTGTCTATGATTTTTAATTTTACACGTTTTTTTTCTCGAATAAGCATACATTTCTTATATGTACGATTTCACATTGTTTTACCCGACAAGTAGAAAATTTCCTGAATATCGTAAAGCAATACATCCATCCTTTCCCCGCCCCATCCTTTCTCCACCCCATCCCCAACCCGCACCCAGCCCTTAATACCAGCAAACAATATGCCCATCCCCCTCCCCACCCACATAGCAGGTGGGGGTCGGGCTTCGGCTAACACTCACACTGAAAATGAGGATTAATTTTACCATATGTTACAGACAAAACGACACTGTGACATGGAAACTGTTATATCACAGAAGGAAAGGCATTGGTTGACATATTTGTACATGAGATGTGGATAATACTGATGTCTTGATGGAAGTCTGGGTAACTCCTCCTAAGGAATGGCCCTAATAGCAGCAAAGTACAAAGAAATGCACCTTAGATCTGCCACATTTAAGAAATGAATATCGTTTGTGTTATACTAGGTTATTTCTCCATGTTCCCTGTCATAACCCCAGAACACCAAAATGAACGATATTCATTTCTTATATTCACATTAATTTGGTATCTATGGGTACAAATGTTCACTTTACACATTAAAATTAGCCCATTCAATCAAAAGAATTACAAAATAAACTGGTCTCTCCATGTGTCCCATGTTTATTTCGGGAAATACCAGACTGGTAAATTTCATTGGGCATTAGTAATTGGTTTGGACTGGAAAGTGAATGTGTGGCAACATGTGTAAAAAATGCACGTGGGTAGGTTATACGTGTTCATGGCATTATAAAGGAAAATTGCACTCTAATGCTTTGAACAGAAGAATTCTAAGCTCCAATTTAATTAACATAAATGGCCCACTAATTTTACAGCGTTGGAAAGCAGAAGTTTGGCGGGTGAACGCAGACGTTTTGTGAGCGAACAGAGAAGCTTTGGCAGCAAACAAAATAATTTTTGAGTGAGGACGCAATAAAAATAAATCTCCAATATCATTTCCGGGGCTCAAGGTAACATTTTATGTGGAGCACTTGGTTTGCGGTCACAGGCAAAAAACTTCTGCGATAGAACGCAACTTTTTTTTATTTCACTCTCATATTCCCCCTGGGGCTCAGTGTGTATGTGTGTGTGTGGGGGGGGGGGGTCCGAGGTGATTGATCGACTAAAATTTTATTGGAAATGAAGGAATGAAGCTTATAAAGGCAATTGATTAAAACGACTCGACTTCCATGGAAACAAATCCTTTTACCACTGAAACTCTTCATTCGTGCAAATAACGGGTAGTGGGAACAACACTGTGACATTTCCAATCAATATTAAAACGTCCACGTGGTTCGTCAGGTGTCGATTTCGAGAAAATTTAATTTTAATAGAATTTTATCACTATTTCGAAGAAATCATGATTTAAAAAACCACCCTCTCTTTTAGTGTATTCCCGATTAGCACCTTTTTCCAGAGCCTGTCACATTATCATAAATCATTCATATTTGAGGATACTGTCCTATTCTAGTGATTGGCGTGAATTATGCTAATTAGCTACCAAAACGTGTTTATTTTGAATTGGCTAATATGAGGGTATAAAAAATTCATTGCGGGGCTTATTTGGACAGTTTGCGAAAATTTTGACATATACGTTGATAGGCAATAAGTCGAAAATTCAATTCTTAAAAACTCATAATTACGAGGAAAAAAAACTTAAATAAATAAATAAATAAACAAGATACAAAGGGCTAAAAAATCTACAGGTCAACACATGATTTAACATTAGAATAGTTTGCACGGTATAACTATATTGATGAGAGATATGGAGTGGTTTGCGTATACGTTGACATGAAGTTTATTCCGTTTACACAATATTGCCATAAGCATGTATCTGTGTTTCATTTGCTTGTGCCAAATCAATTAAGATAATGAACGTGCAGTTGTCTTGAGTTCAAATAGGCTTCTCTCTTTTTTCTTCAATATTTTATTAAATTCTCAACTGGCGAAGGCAGCTAATGCAGAGGCGGCCGAGCGTACGCATTTTACTAGTATATCAAGAACCGTGGCCATAAACCACAGTCACTTCCAGGGATTACAGAAGAAATGCGCTTACGTATGAAGAAACAGACGCGCGAAAAGGTCAACAGAGAACGTTCAGGCCCGAACAAAATACACAGCCAAGAAGGGGATAGAGTAGATTACCTAACCATGTAGTTTCACACTGCCTACAACTTTGACCGCCTTTTCCTCTTCTTACTAGCATTTTGAATATGCACATTAGCACAGTGTATCGGCCTACAAGTGCATTCATCACTTAAGCATATAGTTCCTGATGAAATTGAAGGGCCAGACAAGCATTACGCATCTGTGCATCATTACGTTATAGAAAAAATGAATATAACTAAAACTAGAAGAAAAAAAATGCTTCAAAGCAAATCTGTTTATGTGCCTTCAACAGTTGTAAATATTGAATGCTACAAAATTTGTCCTTTGGCACTTCACATTCCATTAAGCTCATGACTGGATGACAATTTCAAAATCCAAATGTCCTTGATCTTTAAACGCCACATGCAAATTCTAAAAATGTTGTTACAATACCTATAATCTAAGCCTAACATGAACCAAATGAGATTAAAGTTGAGCAAGTTATGGCTAGATAAAATTTTCGAAGGGCCAAATGACCTTGACCTTTGGCCTTTCGAGGTTACATGTAAATCACAAAAAATGTAGTGTTGCAGTAGCTAGAATTTTGAGTCCAACGTGATTAGAAGTGGACGGAAATTGGCTAACATATGACTGGATTAAAATTTCAAAGGTCCAAATGATCTTGACCTTTAGTGGCCGATTGTAAATTACAAAATTGTGCAGTGCTACAAAGCTTCAGTTTGAGCCCAACATTATAAAAATCGGATAAAAAATGACCGAGTTATGGCAAGAAGAAAATTTCAAATAGCAACATGACTTTGACCTTTGACCTTTAAAGGTCAAATTAAAATTGCAAAAATGTGCACTGTTGCAATACCTACAATTGGTATCCAACATTATTTATATTGGATGATAATTGACAGAGTTATGAACAGATGAAAATATTCAAAGGTCCGAATGACTTTGATTTTTGAATTTTAAAGGTGACATGTAAATCACAAAAATGTACAGTGTTACAAGTGCTACAATTTGAGCCCAACATGATCAAAATTGGATAAAGTTGACCAAATTATGGCTAGATTAAAAGTTCAAAGGTCCAAATGACCTAGACACTTGACCTTTGGAGGTTACATGTTAATCACAAAATTGTGCAGTGTTGCAATACCCACAATTTGGGCCCAACATGGTTAAAATTGGATGAACAATGACTGAGTTAGGGCTAGATGAAAATTTCAAGGGTCAAAATGATCTTTGAACTGTAGAGGTCACATGTAAATTACAAAAAAATGTGTAGCGTTACAATATGTTACAATACCTACAATCTGAGCCCAAGATGATCCAAATTGGATGAACATTGACCGAGCTATGCCTAGATGAAAGTTTGAAGGGTCCAATTGACCTTGACCTGTGACATTTAGAAGTTACATGTAAATTACAAAAGTACGCAGGGTTGCAATACCTACAATTTGGGCCCAACATGATCAAATTTGGATTAAAACTAACCGAGTCATGGATGGACGAAAATTTCAAAAGTCCCAATGATAATTCTTATTGAGCATCCTAATACCAAATAGCATGCTCAGTCTATGGCTGTTCTTCCACAGAGTCCAGTAGGCAAGATCTTAGCCCAATTATCCTAAACTTTATGTAGAAGGAAACCAGAGATCCCAATGAACAGCTATGTAACCAAGTTACTTTCAAATGTTCACCAATGAGGGAACGCAAACAACTCCAGGTAGTAAGCTTGGTAGACAGTGTATAATTTTCTTTTTCTTTTGTGTACAAATGGTTGCCTCTCGATTCTCGTTGTGTGTTTTGCTCTGTCAGAAGAACCATACCGTCTCTGGTAATTCTTTGAAAGTGAAAAATCACGCTGACCTCTAGGCCATCGGGATAACCCCCAAAAAGGTTGACCAAGGACCCAGGGTGATGTTATAGCAGGTGTGGCTTGTACATTGACATGGTAGGGCACTTCCACAGACCGACAATTTATGAAATACACCTTAATAGAGCACTTCAAAATATCGATCGTTAAACATACCATTAAACAAATTGAATTACATTTGCGGCTTTAAAAAGGAAATCAAATAAATTATTCAGACCTGAAGCTTTACTGTTTGTCATAGATCCTCTTTAGAATTTTGGTCAGCACATGTACCTGCGACTGTATATACAATGAATAATTTGTTACATAGCAGTCCTACAGCTACGATGTTTATTGTTTGTTAAGTACTTTCTTGTATGCCTAGTTATTTATTTAGAGTCTACTTTAGTTCCTTTGAAAATATTGATTTCTTACAAATATCCAAGTCCTTAGTATTTCTGTCTGTAGCAAGATTCAATAAAATAATATTTAGCATACTGTCAGATCAGATTTTGTGAAGTTTCATATTTTGTGTGAAAGTGTCACAGTCCTCTCCTTTAAATTTAACTTTCTCTAGGTGAAAGTTAAATACTTTATTACATGGTAACATTAACAGGCATGCATGCATCCTCATAGCATGGTGTGCACAGGTATAGTCACAGAGTATTGTCTGGACATGGAACGTGTTATTGAGAGTCCACTGGTGAAAGGGATAAGGTGCTGTTGTTCACTTCAGGGCCAAGTTTGCATCAAGGTCACTAATCAGTACAGTAAGATCCATGGCAGACAGGACCTTGGTCTCTAATATCATGCAAGGTCTAAAACGTTGACGGAGGATAGCATGGGCTTCTTCAGCTGCTTTGTCATAATTTGTCATGTAATGGATATATTGTTCTCGCGTAAAAGCTTATACTTCAATGCATCAATTACGCTTTAGAAATTGTGGCCAAGAAGTGGCATGTGGTTTAGTTACTAGTGCAGGCTGAACCTGGCAACATTTTTGCACACACATACGCATAAATAAAGACAGTAGGTGGTGGTATAGTGGGACCAGTTGTGTGTATTCCAACTGAGTCAGGTAAAGTTTTATGAATGCATGGACATCCACAAATGAGCGGTCCAATATTATTCCTTTGGTTGAGCCAGACAATCGGTTTCTGAGAGACATCATGTCAATTTCCCAGGATGTTAGCATCAGAGATCATCCTGTTATTAAAACAATCGAGAACTTCTAGTGACTCCTCAGTTTTTGTGTTATGTTCATCCACTATATAATATTGTTCAAAAGTAGAGCTCTTGTCTCGCTGGCAGGTGTGCCATTTGCGTAAAAGTGCGGATTTTCCCACACCAATCCATCCATGAAAGAGAACAACTTTACAAGGAGAATGATTTAACAGTTCTTCATTCGTTAATACATGTGACTTTAACGGTGCACTTATACCCTGCTTGGGCTGCTCGGAGCTCCCTTGGGCAACATTGGAGACGATGAGTGTTGGTGGAGCTTGCTCTGTGGAAATATTTTGAGGAACAAAACAGGTACCAGTTTCACAATTAAGACCGGCATCAGCATAAGACAATTCATCATCAACTTTTGGTTCTGATTTTTGATAAGTAGGAATAGCTGAATGGAATTTTGAAAATCCATAATAATGGTATTATAAATATTCTTTAAAACCAAGACCTACCAAACTCATAATGGAAATAATATGGTAGTTATTTTGAAAGTTGGATTTTGTGAGGTAATAGGTACAAAAACGTTGCTTTATCTTGTTAATGGCAGTTCACAGTTCTGCTATTGGCAAAGGCTGAAGATTGGACAGTATTAAACCATTAAAATTGAATTTTAGTACAAGCCTGTCAGTCGGTGTATGAGAAAAATTCCAAATATCTTTCAAAAGTGTATTCACAGAAAGTGCACTGGATATTAGAGGTTCAGACATGGTGGTAGAATTTGCACTGGAATAAGGCAGCAATTTAAAATAAGGTATACGCGCTTTGCAGCCTGAGTTTAAGCCAAACAATTGTACAGATTTAGACATTTCTTTTGTTGTGATGTAGGCCCTATTTCTATTGTAGCAAGAAGTAGTTAAAGTAAAAGATTTTTTGTGTGGCTATGAACCATGTACCAGAACTTACATAGTGAACAATAGCAAATTTAGAATGAGGCCTTGAAGCTCTTATGCAATGCCTGTCAGCACCATCTTGATTGTGCAAGGACAAGGTAGAAATGCAAGTGGGTGGGTAAGTATTTGATTCAACTGGTTCAGGAAAATCACAATAACCGCCCTTAGCCTTAAAACAATTGAATGCAGATTGGTCAGTTAGCAGAGCATACATAGTAACATCTTTCAAAACAGCAATCTAATTACCGTCCAATTGGTACTGTGCAATGAGGTCGATTGTGGGGTTGGGTATAGGAGCACTTATGGCTTCATACAGTGTGAAGATAGCATCACGGTGAGCCAAAGACAAGGACTCAGGACTCAGGACTCAGGACTCAGGATGCTTTTATTCGACCAAAAAATACATTAAATTTGACATAAAACAGAAAATAAATGAAACATAAGGATATACATAGAGTATTTTGGTCTGGGAGACTCCCATTAAGACAAAAGTATGTCGCTATCATGGGAGCCACCCATAACATACAAGAATAGTTACATGGCAATTACACGTTGTACTAAAAGAACAATTATACAATTAGGTGAAAAAGTACAAATAACGTGTCAGAAAATTACATTTAATGTTAAGGTCAACTTTAAACAAGGAACAAAAATAGAGGAGCTATGGATTCCTACACACATAACAATTGTTAATATTACAAATTTCAGAATAACTCTGTATAAAGTAATTTTTAATATATCTAGTCATACCTTGAAGGCTATGGGTATAGACTTTTTCTTTAATATGCGTAGCAGCTTTATTGATAGTATCAGGAAGATCAAATCTTAAACAGTTTTTTGCATAGGCATGTTTATATCCAGTGATATACATGTTTCTAGCTAGTCGGGTATTATATTGATGTAGTTCAAGATTACTATATAATGGTAACTTTAGAAGATTTTCAGGTGGTTTATTGTTAACAAATTTTTGGAAAAATTTGAATTTTGATAGAGTAAAAATATCATTTATTTTCAGGAGGCCAAGACTTTTAAATAGTGGGTCTGTGTGAGCATTATATTTTTAACAACAAATCATACGAATAGCTTTTTTCTGCATTTTGAAAATTTTAGAATTATTAGATCCCCACACTAGGGTTCCGTAATTAAGTTGTGACAGTATTAAAGAATTATAAATTTTTATTTTGGCAGTCATTGGAAGCATCTTTTTAAGCTTGTTCAAAATTCCTAGTGCTCTTGATATTTTGTTACTTAATTTATCTACATGTGCTTTCCAATTTAAACTCTTGTCAAGAGTAATTCCGAGAAAAGAGAATGTATCAACATGTTCAATTTGATTTTCGTTTATTTTGAGATTTGGTACACGGAGTTTTTTGTTTCTTTGATGAAAAGTCATGAAGTTTGTTTTGCTCACATTAAGTGACAGCTTATTTACATTTACCCATTCAACGATGTTTCTTATCTCAGCATTGATATTGCTATCAATATCCGAATTGATATTTACATTGAAAGAATTGAGTGTGGTTGATAAGGTCGAATCATCTGCGTACATTATTACTTCAAATATTTTACTTGCATGGGAGATATCGTTAATATAGATAATGAAAAGCAATGGTCCTAAAATAGAGCCTTGTGGAACTCCAGTGGAATGTACATGGCATCAGATTTAACATTATCTATTTGAACGACTGTTTACGATTTTTCAAATAGCTTTCGAAGAGTTTTAAGGGTGTTTGTTTGATACCGTAGTAACTCAGTTTGTGCAACAGAATAGAGTGATCTAACGTATCGAAAGCTTTGGATAAATCTAAGAAAATACACAAAGGTAAATTGCCCTTGTCCATTTCTAGTATTTTATCGACTAATTCTATGGCTGCTAGTTCTGTAGAGTGATCTGTACGGAAACCGTATTGGCTACTATAAAAGAGTTTGTGTTTCTGAAAGTATTCGTATACCTGGTTGAATATGATTTTTTCGAAAACTTTTGAAAATGCAGGCAGAACTGAGATGGGACGATAATTTGTGAACTGGGTTACGTCATCTTTTTTATAGATTGGAATTACCTTGGCTGTTTTAAATTTATCAGGGAAAATACCTGTATTGAACGATTGGTTGATCTGTTCAACAAAAGGTTCAGAAATGATATTTTTGATAAATTTCATTAATTTGGTTGAGATACCATCTACACCACAGCTAGTTTTGGGCTTCAGGTTATCAATGACTTTTTCGATAGTTTTTGTAGGAATGTGTTTTTGAATAGCTTTATCGATAACTTCATATAAGATTTCAACATTTTGATTTATATCAGCAGAAACATCGCAGTTAATTTTATGTATAAGGTCGGAGTTTACTAATTCATTATATAAATGTGTCATGTCTGCAGGACTTTGTTTCCTTATTTCTATCAGTTTGGGGGTTGTTCTTGTTTTAGGAAGAGTATCAAAGCAAGTGAAGTACGGTTGGTGATCTGAAAAATTTTTAATCATAAGGCCAGATGTAGTAGGGGTATCATTAATTTTACAAATAATATTATCGAGAAAAGTCACTTTCCTGTTCGAGAACCGAGTTGGAAATGTTATTTTGGGACAAAAGCCATGTATCATTAAGGTATCAAAAAAATCATGAGACGTTTCCTTTTCGTTTATCTTAAGCAGGTCAATATTGAAGTCACCACATATTGCAATTTCCTGTTTACATCTTTCAAAACTCAATAGAGTTTGAGAGAATTCATCAGTAAACAAAGTGTAATTTTCATTTAAATCTTTTGGTGGTCTGTAAATGTTACCAATTATGAAACTTGTGTGAAGATCATCATCATACACTTCAATAAATTGGCTTTCCCAAATGTTGAAAACTACAGGCGAGGGTTTAACAAGGTAATTATATTTTTCATTTAAATAGATAATTAGCCCTCCTTTTGTGGTACAGCTTTGCTTTTGAGCAATGCAATGATAGCCATCAATTTGAATAAGAGACAAGTCACTGTGATCATTAATGTAACACTCTTGTAAACATATGGCACTAAACTCAAAGTCATGCTCACGTAATTCATATATAAAGACTTCGATTTCAGAAAATTTGGCTTGTACAGAGTTAATATTAGAACTTAATATTGTGAAACTGTTTCTTTTTGTTATAAGAGTAGGAATTAAATTATCCATATAGTAAGGTGATTGATGTAACAATTCAAAACGTTCAATATTTTCAATATATTCATTAGAATTTTCATTTAAATGTAGCATATTTATCAGCGAATTGCATTCTGCTCCTCCAGAATGTTCAAGTATTTCATCAGTAATTGTCATTCATAAGTAATGTGCATATAATGATTGACGAAATAAATTTTGATGTAATTGGGACGTCATCATACTGTAAAAGAACATAAATATAGTACATGGTAACCGAGTCTGAGTTTATGAAATCTACATTTTCATCTCTCTGAAAAAACAATTTGTTTCTATTCAAAGTTTGAAAAAGAAAAAGGAAGAATATAGTCCATGTCATTCAGTTCCTGAATGATAAAAGTTATGTTGAGGCTGCAGTGGTTAAATCTTTACATAAGCGCCTTATCTTGACCATCTTTTATTTTAAGAATTCAAAAGACGACAGTTCCTACAATAGTCACTGCCACTGATATCATGCAGGTGTATTAAGTAGTGGAATTTTCAACATCAAAATGTCTCTAGCGACATTATGGGTGTGATAGGCAATATATATGCTATATACTATACTGTAGCCGCCACCGCTGCCACTGTATAAGTATATTCGTTTAAATAATTGAAGTGTGTGACATGTATTGCTAGGCCTTTTAAGACATTGTGTAACAGTGTATCAACAACAATTACGATACCGTACCAAGCTGGCATAGGCCTGGGTGTATTAAGTAATAATGGAGTTTTCAACATTAAAATGTCACTGCCAACATTAGGCCTATTTGTGTGATTTATCTAAATACGCATGTATATACTATTCCGTACTGTAGCCGCTGCCACTGTATATTAGTATAATCGTTGAATAATTGAAGTATGTGATACGGTATCATAGTGAAAGGATATACATGTATCTCAAGGTGGTAAGTATGTTTTGACGTAACCGTCCCCATCACAGGCCTGTATAGGCAGGGACATGCTACTATACATGTCCCTGATGTAAGTATAAGTCACCCTCCGAATTAGAAATCCAGTAGTTTTGGTTCCTTTGAATCAAGAAATTCTGAATTAAGTTTCACGAGTTCCTTGAAAACAACGTCACACATTCGGGTGAACCAAACAGACTTGAGTTTTGAGTTTGGATGCACTCCATCAGGCAAATTTGAAGGTTTGAAAGTTAATGTTTTTATCTTAGAATTCTTCAGTGAAGAAGAGAACACTTTTGTGTTCCAGTCAATCGCTTCCGTAAAATATTCGGCATTTTTGGTTATGATATGTTTATTAATTTGCTGAAGATCACGATGTAATGCCGCTTGTTGTGCATCTAAGCGTTCTCTGAAGTGCAGGGGAACAATGCCGTTATTTTTGTGTTCCAAGTTCCTAATTAGCGAGAGCGGAGTGATGGTAGTCAAGTTTATGCTCTGGCCAAATTTGTGTTTTAAATTCTCAAGTTTGTCCAATATCATTTGCACATTTTGTTCATTTGAATAATACTCAATTCATCGTGGGCTCGTTTCTATCTTCTCCGTTATGTCGCATATGCCTCCCGCAAACACAATGTAATCAAAGTGTTTCTCCTGATCACAACGGTTAAGACGAGCAATTAAGGTGTCAATAGTTCCACCTGGTATCACAATAGTATAGTAATGGATATCTAGGCTTCTGCCTCTGCCAGTCGATGTTTTAGGTACTGTTTGAAGAAAATCATCTATTTCTCTTCCACGAGAGTCGGTAATGACAAGCATGAGGCAGCTTCTTGTGTTCGATCTTTTCCTGCTTGTGTGTTCAATTTGTGCTGCGATCGGTAAAAACTCCCGAATCCGGCCCGGTACCTTTTAGATAATATCCTACGTTGTTGAGCACAGCAAGTTAGGCCTACAATACGTGTAGACTATGTTCTTACATCTATCGTTGAGATAGGCCCTAAATGCCTCCAAAATCAGGATATAGGCCAGTCAATTTGTTCCGTAATGTAGGTAGTGAATAATTAGATCAGACGATAGGAGGTCTTTCTTCCTCCATGGTATGGTGCAGTCAAGTAAAATAATGTAGGTCGTGTACCTCTACACACTGTAATGATCTGTATGTGATCGCACTCCGCAAGCTAATTTACTGCACGTGCGCAAACTTGACAATTACGAAACTCTAAAGTCCCAACGGATTGTCTTGTAAAGCAGTGCACCCAGGTGAATAATACGACCTGGCGATGTCTCCTATGCCTATTTTTGGCTTGAAATGTGACCCATCTGGTAGGACCAGTGTGATATATGGCCACGTCTTCTCATACCTGATTTTAGTTTTCATTTTAGTTTCTTTTGGCAGGCTTCTCCTATAATTCATAATTTCTGTTTTGAGCAAGCAAAGTACGGGGGGGGGGGGGGTAAATCGGGTGATATAGATAACACCTTGCCACTTGAGCGGTCACATTTAGCCAGGAGTGTTGCTTTTGAATACCAAAGTGCCCTCATATCAAGATCAATAAATTTTATAAGTATTCCGGCATCTCTTTTGGGATTAAGCCGGTGAACAGTAGCAAACATGGATTTCTATATTTCTTCATCTGTAAGTTCAAGATGTTCTGTCGCAAATTCTATGATCTTTTTTCGAGTATCAATAGAAAGTTCGCCCGCTTCTCCTGGGATCCCTTGTACAATTAAGGAATGTTTCCTTCCATGTAATTCCTTATCGATAGATTTAATGGCATCATGAATTGATTTTTCTTGAAGGGATGCCTGAAGTTCATGAAACTCATTTGAGTTTTGAGTTTGTTTGTTACTAATTTCGTTATACTTAGCTTCCAATTTCGTCAGTTTGACAGTCCACGACTCCATGGCATTATTAACAGCCCTTGATATGCATAAGTCTATAGCCGCAAGTACTTGCGGGTCAATGTCAGTAGAATCCGGTGCTTGATTTTTTGACATATAGTCGCATTTGAAGACAGTGGAATGACTAAATTGAGTTGATAATGTCAAGGTATCCCACCAAATATGTTGATGTGAAGTTTTGAACAGTAACTTGGCCTTCAAGACATGAATATTAAGAAACCACCGCAGCCGTCACAATCAGGATATAGGCCAGTCAATTTCATTGTGCTGTCAGTTTATTACTCATGCTGGCTAATGCTTTAATTGGCTTTTCTGATGGAGCTAAGGTAGATAGTAAATGGCCAGTATTGATTATGCTAACAGCTGATTGCAACTCTGAACTGTCCCAGTATGTCTGTTGTAGTGCAGCAAGACCTAAATGGAACAAGTGATGCAGTTTACTATTTTGATTTGTTAAAAATAGCATGGGTTTCAAACCTAATAATTTATATTATATTTCATGTACAAAATCATGGAGTTTGGTAGTAACATTTGCCAATTAAATTAGAGCATTTCAGTTTTCTAGAGTGATGGTGTGTGTCTTGTTGAGAAAGGTTCACCCTTTGTGGACCACATCAACCAGTCTGGACTGGTGGGTTTGTAGTTTCATTACTTGTTTTTATTTACTTATTTTTTTTTCATATTTCCTTCAGCTTAAACACCCAAAATTTGCAGTAAGTCACTAGAATTGGGCGCAGAGACAACCAGCTTAGCCGTATGTAAGGGCTGATCTCTGGTTGGAGCTTCATAGTTACAGGACTGATTTGATTGTGATTTGCTACATATTGTTTCTGGTCTATCCCTGTCTTTATCCCATACACTGTCAGGGTGGGTAGGGTGTAAATGTTCTGCATACACTGATTTTGTTTGACCACTTATTTAATGTTGTATGACAAAATTGACTGGAGAGACTTGGCTAGCTATATGATAATATGGCTTCCATGCTGATGTTTATTTGCTTGAAGTACCAGGAGCTAAAGTTTTACTATAATAGGAAACTGGGTCTCCAACCTTGTAGTTACATGATTCTGCTCTTTGATTCAAGAACTGTTTGTTCTTTTCTGTAGCATCCTGAGTATTTTGTTTCACTATGATGCAGTCAAGCCATCATTGTAGGAGCATACTGCTCTCCCATGTACCTTAATTTAGGTCTTAATAATGTATCCACTGGCAATACTGGATCCCTACCATATACCAAAAGTATGGAGCAA
The DNA here is from genome assembly GCA_964020975.1 of Hermodice carunculata. Classification (NCBI taxonomy): domain Eukaryota; kingdom Metazoa; phylum Annelida; class Polychaeta; order Eunicida; family Amphinomidae; genus Hermodice; species Hermodice carunculata. The sequence continues at coordinate 77,388,203 of OZ026622.1, read as the reverse complement.
AATGTGTCAAGTCATTGGCACAAGATCTGTATGCTAAAAGGGCAGATGGAATATGCACACCCCAGTTTCTCTGATCTTTTGATCCTAAAGACTTGGCTAGAATATCATTTAGTACACAGTAAAAATGTCCAGTTTTTCCATTGGACTGTGGATGATAAGGTGAACAAGTTATCTTCTGAATATTCAATTCCTTGCTCAGAGAATCAATAATAGCATTTACATACTCAGACCCATTATCCAATATTATTGTATAGGAACAGGCAAAACTGGGTATAAAGTTTTGCTGCTGTTTCTGCTGATTTGTCATGGCAAGGATAAATCTCAAGCCAGCCACTGTAATGATGGACTATAGTTACAATATATCTTTTCCTGACAAGCTTTCAACGTATGGGCGATATGTGTCAATACCAATTTGCTGAAATGGGTACTCAGGAATAGGCATATCTTGTTGTTCCACAATTTTTCTTTTCTAAGCTTTCTTGTGTTACAAGTAACACATATATTACATGATGCATAACGTCCTTACAGGAGTTTTACCAATAAAACCTTGCTCTGATCTTGTTGTAGGTCTTATCTATTCCAAAGTGTCCTGCAAGATCATGATAATTTGTCAACACTGTGCTAACTAGTGAAGAGGTGATAACAAGCTGTGTGTGTGGTTGGGAATGAAGCATAAAATGCTCAGCTAAATGGTACAGTACACCATCGTCCATGACAATATCTTGCGCTAGCTTGGTATCAGATAAATTATTCAGTGTAATAATTATCTTATTAAACTCTGGGTCTTGCCTTTGCAAAGAATCAATATTTTCCATGCCAGTAAGTTGTGGCAATGGGCAAGAACCTTCATTTGCTTGCTTCATTGTTTATCACCTGATTGCAACAGTGCATATCTGAATCAATAACTTCAATCTGAAGTGTATCATCTGGCTCAGATTTCCTAGAAGACAATTCACTTTTTGGGGTGGATTCTGCTTAAAAAATCGGCCCTTTGTTTGATTTACCACTAATAAATTGTATATCACACCCATACTCATTTATCATTATGGCCCATCTCTGCACATGTCTGTTTGCCATTTGAGTAGAGAATATGGATTTGAGTGGCTTGTGGTCACACATCACAGTACACTTTGCTCCATACAGTTTATTAATTGCATAAGCAATAACATGTGCTTCACGTTCAATAGTTTACCATTTTTGTTGACATTCTTTGAGGGCATTGGACACATATTGAATGACATGTTCCCCTTGCTCTGTCTTCTGGGTCTGGGGTGCACCAACAGTATACAAAGATGCATCTGCCCATAATAAATCAGGCAAGTTCACATTAGGGTAAGCGAATATTGGAGGATTTATCAGACAATCTTTCAAAGTCTCAAAGGCTGCTTGGGTTTCAGTTGACCATATGAACTTGGCATTCTTACCTGTGAGGAGGGTGAGAGGTCGAGCTATCTCACTGAAATGTCCTATATACTTCCTATAGAAACCAACCATCCCAATGAATGATCTTATGTCCTTGACATTTTGGGGGGGTTCCAAGTTTTGAATAACTTTAACTTTTTCAGGGGTCAGGGTAGGATCCATCTAGAGTAATAATATGACCCAAATAAAGCACTTTGCTCTGAAACAATGACATTTGGAAGGTTTAAACTTCATGCCAGCTCAAAACAGTCTGTCAAAGCCCAGCTGTAAATGCTGCAAATGGTCCTTTACTTTATACGATTACGTCATCAATATAAACAACTACGCAATCACTGATTAGTCCTGACAAAATGTCATTCCTTGTACGCTGGTATACGGAGGGCGCCAACGTCAATCCAAAAGGCATTTTGTTAAATTCAAATAATCCTTTATGACAAATAAATGTCGTTTTGTGTTTACCTTCTTCATTTAAAGCAATTTGCATAAATCCACTCTTTAAATCACAAACACTATAAAAATTGGCACCTCCTAATTGATTTATTACATCCTCTATGTTTGGTAGTTGGAAGGAATTTTTGACAATATTTTCATTCAGTTTCCTGCAGTCTATTACCAGCCTCATTTCTCCACCTTTCTTTGGGACAAGGATTACTGGATTAGCATAAGGTGAACTTGAGGGTCGAATTATTTCAGCTTCTAACATGTTGTCTATTTGGCTCTCTAGTTCTCATCTCAGGATGTAAGGGGTGTGGTATGGCCTTTGTGCTACAGGTGCACTATTACCTGTGTCCATTCTAAGTGAAGTAGTGGTGGTTGTGCCTAACTCTGTATCAGTAAGTGCAATAGCATTTCTATATTTGACCAATTAGTGCTGTATTTGACATCTCTGCAGTTCAGGAACATGAGATAATTTGAACAGTGATAGAGATTGTTTCTCTGTTTCTAAATCTAAGGATGTGAAATTATTGTGACCAGGTTCAAAAGAATTTGTATCCATTTGTTCCACTTGCAAGATGTCTTTCTCTCAAAGTTGCTCTGCATAAGCAACACCAGTACCTGGGATTAATACCAGTTGTTGACCAGTGGTATTTCTAAGGGTTAATGTTATCTGCCTGTCTTCATTAACATTTACCAAAGTGTTTGGAATCAATAATCCTGGCTGATCAACAAAGGCAGGTGCATTATCCAATAAGACAACTGTGTATGATCCAATGGGAACCTTTCTTTGACAACCATCCATAAGTTACTGTTTCTGTATATGCTGGCAACTTGATCTCATTAACTTGTACTAGCGACCATTCTTGTGTGACTTGTTGCTTTGATTTTAGAATAAAAGCTTGGTCAAAAATTTGCAGTCTTTTCTTTTCATAGTCTAATTTTGCCTTGGTCATGAATTAGAAATTGCTACCTGAAAAGGCAGGCTTTGTGATTTCTTTTAGGACTTAAAAAGAAATCAATAATTTGAACTTGCCCACATATATTGGGATATGTTTTGAGCCCAGTGATGTTAATTTTGCTCCTGATACACCTGTCAATGCTGGTAATATGCTGGACATTAATGCAGGTTTCTTTCTGAATTTATTGAACAATGATTCAGAAATTATGCTCACATGAGCACCAGTGTATGATATAGCATTAATTTTGATTGAATTGATCTTAATTGGGACCATAAGTGTGTAAAGAGGAAGCAAATGAGTTGACAATACACCAGGCACAGTAGTCCCAGGTACCATGCTTGTGCCAGTTGTGCCTTATGGGCCCTACAATGTCTCCACCTTGGTCCTATTTTCTCACAGTAATATTCATTTTGGTCTGTCCAGAGACTTTTTTCTTTCTCTGTGTGCATTTCTGCTCACAAAACTTCTATGAAGCATTGATCTCGTGTCTGCTGGCCAGCCACAAGAATTATGTCCATTGGTTGCTCCTTTGAATGCCCCAGTTCCAATGTCCTGTTGGCAAGCTGCTCACTAATGGCAATTTGCAGTGCTGCATCCAGTGTTACAGGTCTTAATTTAATTATTCTCCTGGCTATGGCATCATCACGGATGCCATCTAAAAATATGTCCTTCAATTGGACTCGGATCAAAGGGTCATTCAAATCCAAGGTATGAACCCTTAAATGGTCAGACCGGTCGTTAACGACCGGTAATCACGTGATTTTATGCTGGGCTCACACTAGCTTAGCCTTACTTGTGTAAACAACTCATAAATCATCACCAAACTGCACACATACAGCTGTTGTGTTTCCCCCAAGAAGCACGTCGATCTATTTATGTATACCACTCCCTCTAGCGTCTCTGCTTGTCATTGAGGGCATTCCCCGGTGATTCCCTTGAGGTGCGTGACGTCACGAAGAGGGCACCGTCAAGGAACAATTCAGCTGTAGGTGTCCGTCAATTATATAAAAGTGCCGAGGCTATTAACCTCAGGAGTGGGCAAGGAGGGATTATGTAGAGGAGGGAGACAGTGAAGTCGATGTTGGGTGTGAGGATGTAAGTATTTTATTTATAATGAGGCTGGAGCCCACAGAATTCAAGTGTATCAACGGACCATGTGGTTCCGCTGTGGCTCCCACTGCCAGTCAGAGTCATTCAGCTCGTTGCAGCTGATCACTCACTCAATCACTGAGTTATACAATGCCTGCTCTTCCCAAGTATCCCCAAATATGTTTCCCTGTCAAACCTGTGTTTATCAATAAACTTTATGAACAAGACCTTTTGCCTTGGCTCAGTTTTGGAACCTTGTATTCAAACCTAAACTGTTTCTCTGCATGCACTCACTTTACACGGGGGGGGGGGGGGGAGGAGGGGGGGGAGGGGGGAGGAGGAGGAGCATGGTTGCAGATACATGATAAAAATTGTCAGTCTCAAAGACTGTGATAGGCAGCCAATAGGGAGGGCCTACTTTGCCTTTTGCACTGGAATTGATAACTATAATTGCATGTACACTGTATACATGCATGGTGTCATCCACATTTTCAAATTACATATCAGTATAAGGCCTGGCACATATGATTGTGGATCCAATCAAGCTTTGTTTCCATGGCAACATATTAAAATGGGGGGAAACCACAAATTTTCCATTAAAATAGTGCAGTGTTGTTTTATTTCAGTCATTTTCTTACATAGTATTGAACCTGGAACATAATCTATGAATAGTTATGGTGACTAATTTTGTTATGCAAAGTAACTGCCTGTTACCGGTTCTGCAGACTTGTGTAAAAATGCAGTTTTTCCAGTTTTTAGCCAAGTACAAGCAATATTTTAACAGTTGCTATGGAAACAGGTCATGTGATCTATGTTTTCTTTTCAATTTTTACTAAAAGTTTATTTCTCTAGTTATCCAAATACCATATATATGTGGAGAAAAGGCTGCTTCACATAAAATGAGGAGATAGTCTGTTCTCTTATTTAGCAGATTTTAAATAATTTTTTGCCATCTATTAGCAATTAAAGTGGTTGCCATGGCAACCAGTCACGTGACTATTAACAATTTTTTGCACATAATGAAACTTGGCATTCCAGGTACCACAGTGATATATACTTTTGGCATGCTACAAAGAAAACTGTTCCTACTGCACTGTGTTCAATGAAAATTGTTACTTTTATTTTTACTGGTACAGAAAATAACCTGACCCTTTAAGGGTTAAAGGCTTCCTCAGCCAGATCTAAAATTCTTTCTGCAAAAGAAAGAACATATATATATATATATATATATATATATATATATATATATATATATATATATATATATATATATATATATATATATATGCACAAGTGTGTGTGCATGTGTGTGTGAATGTGAGTGAATTACCTTTACTGCCACTGCACCATGTCATACATATGCATGGTATTTTGTTGATGGGTCTCAAAAAAAAATAGTACAAACACAGTCTACATCATGAAGATCCCCCATCAGCAAAAATAGGAGCATAAACAATACTTACAAACACATACAGATAAAGATAATAAGAATAATATATATATATGTAAATATATATGTATATATAAATAGATAAATATATGTATATACAATTAAATAAATAAATAAATATATATATATATACAATTAAATAAATAAATAAATATATATATATATATATATGTATATATAACACAAACATATTGTACAATAGACTGGCAAGTCCTCATTTGCATGTTGTTGTTTCCCACTAGTTAGATAAAAATATATACCTATGGCCTCTGCAATAAATTTTACAACTTTTTCAAGTTTGTTTCTTCTATCATCGGATCGGCCGCCATCACGTCCTTGACCATGCTGCGATGTTTACATTGACATGTAGGTCACATGGTCATAGGTCACCGTTCTATTTCAACTGAGCAATTAGACATTATAGATTATCTTGGGAAAGGAAAAAATATATTTGTAAGTTTATGTGCTGGAAAGTCATTGACATATATTGCTGCTCCATTTACACTGGACTGGGAGAAGACAAATTTGATAACTGATGACTGGGTCAAATTGAGGCCTCGGATCATCATTGGCTGCCACTGACAGTAGGCTGACCTGATGATTTTTGAACTGGTACTGATATTAGCCGCTGATTTGATCCAGACCTCCTTTTCTTTGCAAACTTGCGCATATGTCAGTATTTCGCGGTCCAATCAATGATTCGATGATATATGTAAATATTTTTGTCTAACTAGTGGGAAACAACAACATGCAAACGAGGACTTGCCAGTCTAATTGTACCAATGTGAACCAAAATTATAGGATACGTTTCCATTACAGCTTTCCTCTGATTTTTATTTTCTGTCATAATTTTTTTTTTAAATTCAAAATTACTTTCCCGTCTTCACATTTCATTGACTTAATAAATTCATCTTCAGGAGTTAAATATTTGAAATTAGCTAGGAATTCGGACACGTTATCAATAAGTAATTTCCTGGCTTTACAGAACTTTTGACAAATAAAAATGTAATGAAATCCGTCTTCTAATTGAAAACAGAAGTCACACATTCTGTCATCTACAAGTACTTTTAGTGGCCTTCTGTGTCTCCCTTTTTCAATATTCAACTCATGTGCACTGATTCTTAATCAGGTTAAGTTTCTTCTTTCATCTATATTCTTCAATACCAGAAAAAAATTTTCCATTTGAAATTTTGAATTAAATTCTGAATATGTTCTAATTTTTTTATTGGAAAAAATTGTCTAGAAAAGTCAGTGTGCCATTGATTAAGAAATTTCTCCTATAACAATTTTTGTATAATATTTGCCAAAAAGCTTCTAAATTCTTTGCCGCCATCATTCCAAATATCTTCACATTTGACTTATTGTCAGGTGTTCTTCACAGTGTTTAGCCAGTTAGAGTTAGTCAATGAATTAAGTTTGGAGATACACATATAGGTGTGTGTGTGTGTGTGTGTGTGTGTGTGTGTGTGTGCTTTAAGACTTTAGCCAGTACTCGCCCACGGTTTGTGGTATTTTTCACTTTTCCATAATATATATGTATATATATATATATATATATATATATGTATGTATGTATGTATGTATGTGTGTGGGCGTGTTACATTATATCTAAAATTACCTGGGATATACTGTACAACAGGCAACTCATGACAAGCTTGTGGTACGACCTGCATGTGTACACGGCTTAACACATGTGCATGAATTTTGAATGTTGCAGAGTCAATCTACAAGCTGCTGCCAAGATATTCAACATTTTATCAATGATGTGCAGAAATAGATCATGAACGAATGTTCAATATATATATATATATATATATATATATATATATATATATATATATATATATATTTATATATATATATATAATTTCAGAGTTAAACACATATGTGCGTGTGTGTGTGTGTGTGTGTTCAAAGACTTAAGCGAGTACTCAGACAAAGTATAATGAATTACATTAGTATTGGACAAAGTATCATGAATTACAAAAAAACAGTGGTTTCAATTACTGTTGAGGATATCGCAGCAAATCAAATTTGTGACTGTATGTCTAACAGTAAATATTCAATTTTTGTTAATGCATACCACGAACATATATTATACAGGTAATTTGGATATCATACAAAATTCAGGTTTAAAAAAATGATGAAAAAAGGTACAAATTTTTGGATATGACTGAAGTTGAAAATTTGCCTGAGCGCAGACTCCTGGACGGCGCAAGAGACTGAGGGCACCAGTCAGAGTCTGACCCAAGTGTATTAGCCTTTGAATTTACCACTCCAATCACAATAGCACACACAAATCTTTGTTCAGATTCGAACGTTACTCTGCCATCTAGTGTCCTAAGCTAGAACTAGTTTATTGACCAATTTATTTATTCATTTGAAGCACGCCATCTGTCGCCAAATATGTATAAAAGAAAACCGAAATGGCTTTATTAGAATGTGTTTGATTGGTTCACTGGTCGGCATATCTACCTCACTGATTGGTTTGACGTAGAGAGTTGAAATCAGCACGTTATTCAAATGGTACACTTGGGTGAGACTCTGACTGGTGCCCTCAGTCTCTTGCGCAGTCCAGGAGTCTGCACTCAGGTAAGTTGAACATTGACATTATTTTTCAGGATACATGTGATGCACTTGATTCCAACTGTATGAAATGGACAAAGGAAAAAAAATGAAATTTCCGAACTTTGAAGGATGGTTATCAAACCTGAAATGAGTCTTTCAAAATTGAATTTATGGTTACAATTTCCACATTAAGAATTTCAATGCAGTAAATCTAAAACAGCCTACAGTTTCTGAAGCAGTCAAAAAACTACAAGAAAGATTTGCAGTCACTAACATACATAAGGCAGGTAATAATTTTGGGATGATCTGCAAAGAAATATTATCTAGATGTTTTGAAAAAGCAACTTGCTATGAACAATATTTCAGACATAAGAAGAAATGAACTATATAAATTACACAAACAATCTATTTATAATTTGATAGATACATGCAAAGATGAGATGAAAAGGAATTTTAATATCAAAATTTCTGAAGAAGCTCCTCTATTCCACTTTTGTTCTGGATACCGAAATTACATAAAAACTCTTTTAAATATAGATTCATAGCCGGTGCCTCAAAATGTGCAACAAAACATTTATCAAAAGAAGTAACATTGTGTTTGACTGCAATTAGGAATCATTTTCGCAAATACTATAATGCAATTTTAGAAACTGTGAAATAAATTGTTTTTGGGGTGTTAGCAGTTCTTCTGAGTTTGTATCTAAAATCAAAGATGTAAAACTACAAAATATGAAATGTTTTGATTTTTCTACCCTGTACACAAATCTACTCATAGATAAAGTCAAAGGCTCACTTTTAGAATTGATAAGCAAAATGTTATACATAGTGGTAAATCATACATAAATATGAATTCATATACCAAAAAAGGATATTGTACACAGAAATAAATATTCAAAAAGAAACGTTAAATCTTACACTGTTGAAACTTTGATAGATGCTATAAAATAAGTTTGGGATAACACTTTTGTTCAATGCGGACCATTGGTTTTTCAACAAATAAAAGGCATTCCAATGGGTAGCAACTGCTCCCCTTTACTAGCAGATTTATATTTAACCTGGCTTGAAATTAAGTATATAGATAAACTGATGAGAAAGGACTTTCAAATGACAACAAAAATATCAAACAACATAAGATAAATTGATGACATAGCTTGCCTAAATGTACAAAATGTCAGTGAAATTACTAAAGTAGTTTACCCAAAAGATATCCCTTCAGAGGGTAACAATTCAGATGCTTTCAGGGATGTGTTTTTGGACTTGCATATTCAGGTCACTAATCACAGGTTTTGTATTAAATTCTATCACAAAATAGATGAATTTAACTTTGAAGTAGTTAAGTATCCTGTCCCAGACAGTAATATTTCGGAAACTAGTGGATAAAATATGTTTTTGTCACGGATTTTGAAATTTGGTCGTTTTTGTTCTGCATTTCAGGACATTGCATTTAGAACCAAATTTATTTACAACAAACTTGAGTCAAGAAGATTCAAAGATGTATTTTTGACAAAATATTTCTACAAATTTTGATTGTAAATATCCCTAGATAGTTAGAAAGTTTGGCTACAATAATTTTAGAGATTTTAGACTGGCGTATATGGCTACTTAATTTTATCGTTTGGCATTATTCTGTTTGAATATTCACCTTTCAGATGTTTTAGGCTAGCTTGTTTTCTGTGAGATCAGACCCCCAGGGGCTATAGGTAGCAAGCACCTACTGACGACAGCTACAAGCTTGCATAGTTGTACTTGATATCTGGTTTAGAAATATTATATTTTCATTGCATTCTCTTGACTTAGATACAACTGACTTTCATTCTTTCCTGACTTGCCCTATAATTTTGCTGTTAATATCAAAAGATTAGTAGAAAGTGTGGCTACAATGATTAACAGTTTTTAGACTTGTCTTTTTTGCTATTTAACTTTATCTTTTGGCATCATTCTGTTTTAATGTTCACCTTTCAGACATTTTAGGCTAGCTTGTTTTCTGTTATGTCAAACCCCCAGGGGCTATAGGTAGCAAGCAGCTACTGACGACAGTTACAAGCTTGCCTAATTGTACTTAAAATCCTGTCAAGAAAAATTGTTTTGATAAATGTTTTTGGCACAAATGCTAATGACTTTCATTCCTTTCTGACATGCCTAAATAAGCATTTACTCGTTTTAAAAAAATGCTACAGATTGACAGTATTTTCTCAAATGTCACAAGCCTGACACACTACGTTGATACATTGACTCAGGGTTGGCAGTGACATAGAGCTTAATTGTTTGAGGGGTAAGTGTCATCATATAGTTTGTTTAACATTTCTGGTGCAGGAGGTCCATTGTTGCAGTCCTTGTTAGGATTCCCCTTGGTTTGTACAGGTGATCTTGCTGCAACTATTTATTTTACAGTCACTGGGACTGAATAGAATGTCCCACCTTGTTTCCACTTCTTTTATACACTGGTGGGTGGTTTAACTATGATAAGCTGTCCATCAAGAAAGGGTACATATTGGCTCAGGGGTAAGTCAAATTGTTCTTATCAGAACCTGTTTTATAAAAACTTGGTAATTTTGGTTTCTTTGACAGGTATTCTTCTTTCATAATGAAGCTCTGCATTTATAAGCAAAACTCCACGTATTTAGCTAATTCATCATTTGCCACGATAGTATTTATTCATTATTATGTGGTTTATTTTTGCTGAATATTTAGCGTACACAAGGAGCCGCTACTCATAGAGACATGTAAGGGTAATAGGCTCCGAAACATGTTGAGAAGTTACCTGCTGAAGACCCTTTAATTCATTTGGGCTGATACAGCCTATGTCAAAATTTTAAAGAGGAACTCGTGCAATATAGACAATAGTAATTCCATATGTATATAGCCTAGACAGGGATAGGTAAGCTTATGGAGAGTAAAGAGTTCGGACTGCGGAATAGGGTAATGACTACTAGGAAGTGGTTCTGGGCAAAATGACACAAATACAATTCTGTTCACTTTGAAGCATTGATGCTTGGTAGATAGGTCTGTACAGGCTGGTCCCCGATCTATGATTTTCAAAGCATACTGGAATTCCAGATAATGTCTTTAGTCTAGGACCCATTATTGTTATTGTTAATTTTGTTACTCGGTGAACTTATAACACCGACGAAACCAGTATAATGTTTAGGGACATGATTATAGATAAACGGCAATATGGGCTTTCAAAATTACTTTTAAAACCGAAAGCAATCATGGACAGTGAGAAAAACATTGATATGGTTTCAGGGTTGGCCTCGAGCACTGCTTTTGGAATATGTATTGACGGAAATTGTTACTGTCCATTTTGCAAGTCAAATTTCACGAAAAACAAAGAGTTTGACAGTATCAATACTAACAAAAAAATTAAATTTAGGAACCCCCGATCGGAATATTTGGTATTATCTTGTGAATCTTCTAATATCATTTATTTGATAACCTGCATCAAATGTATATCACAATATGTGGGCCTAACACCTAAATCAGTTAAAAGAGTGGTCATAAAACTACCATTTAAAATCACAAGTTAAGCACTTTTTTGCGTTACCATTTCAATTCTGCGGAACATTCACAGTTGGATTTCCGGGTTCAAATTATTGATTACATAGAGCCAAACTTGTTAGAGTAAGACAATTATGTTAACACAAGGAAATTAGTACAAATGGAAGACTTTTGGATCAAAACACTTCATTCAGCTTTTCCTTATGGACTCAATGACACAATTTTAGGCTTCAGTGATGTTAGGAATTTGGACTCTTGATAGCAGTCACACACCTTTTCATAATAATCAGGCTGGTATGCAAAGAAAAAGAAGAAGTCACGGACAAAGAACATCACGGAAAAAGAGAAAATGTAGGAACCTGGATACAAAAGACCTCGTCCAAAATTTACAACAAGCTTTCTCCAATGGCATTGAGCAATTACCTACAGCTCTTAAAGCACTCTCATTTCGATACGTAACAAGAATCAATGGATATCTGGGTCTTACTGATTCAAAACACACATTTCCGCATTTTTTTGTGAAATTGTGTTTGCTCACACAGCAACAGTTTGTTACCCAGATTCTAATAAGAAAAAAAAATAGATCAAATGTTTTGCACCAATCCTTTCAAACACAAGATTATCATTTTCCACGTTCGAATTTATCCATTATAATGTGGGTTGTCTTTGCTGAATATTTAGCTGAGACAAGGAGCCGCTACTCATAGAGACATGTACGGGTAATAGGCTCGGAAACACGTTGCGTAGTTACCCGCTGAAGACCCTTTAATTTATTTGGGCTGATACAGCATATGTCAAAATTTTACAGAGAAACGTGTGCAATATAGACAATAGTAATTCCATATATACGTAGGCTAGACAGGGACAGGTAAGCTTATGGAGAGTAAAGAGTTCGGACTATGGAATGCGGTAATGACTACTAGGAAGTGGTTCTGGGCACAAAGACCCAAATACAATATATATATATATATATATATATATATATATATATATATATATATATGTATATATATATATATATATATATATATATGTGTGTGTGTGTGTGTGTGTGTGTGTACATATATGTCTTTGATACTTATAGTAAACAGTTTCTCACATCAGAAATAAAAAGGGACAGTGAACAGTTTCTCACATCAAAAACAAAAAGGGACAGAAAAATGTTTTGCCGGCTAAGACAAAGTTACGCTATCGTGGCTTTGTGGGCGCTCCATGAAGCGCAGTCAGACACCCGGAATAATCGTCTGTTTAGCAGACAAAAAAATTTCCAAGAACAAAAAAATAATAATAAAAAAAAAAATAGAAAATAAATAAATAAATAAAAAATAAAAAATCATTTGCGCATATTGCGTAACATGAAAAACATGCCACAATTACCACATAAATCGGCCACATGGTGGAGAGAACAGCCTCCCAATGCCATACACTGCACCAATCGGTGCAAAGATGGTCAATGACAAGTTGTGCTTCATGAAATTTTAGAAAATCAATTCTATGATGACCAAGGCAATTGCGTTTGCTTCACCTAAGCATTTGTTCATCTGATTTTAGGTGTTATTTTGGTACAGAGTTTCTTTGATATAAGGTGTTTCTATCATTATTTTATAAAAAAAAAAGTTTAAAACGTATTTTATTAAAAAAAAAGAAACAATTGGCCGACAGGCTCCCCAGCCTATACTAGGGTTTCTTGTACACATAACACAACAGAACATTGATATTTAAAAACTTAAGCACAGATAGCACACATACGGGACTTTTGTAATAGGTGGGCGAGGGGGCATGTGTAGTAAGATTGAAATATATATATCTCTATTCGTACACAGAAGGTACAATGTTGAGTAGAATAAAAATACAATAAGTTTGACAACCAAGCACAAAAACAAGAGACGCTGATCATATTCTGGGCAAGGGGAGAACATGAGAATGCTGTCCCTTGGCCCAGCATACATGCATATAAATATCAATGAGCATATATTAGTGAGCCATCATTAGTATCAATATAGAAGTCATAATAAGTCAGGTAGGAAGTACATAATGTTTCATTTATTTCATTTAGTTCTTGTTGCGTGAAAGGAGAGTTAAGCTTACTGTCGCGGGCAAGACACAGCTCCCTTATAACTCGAGCTGAATCAACTTTACACCTGTCCAAACAATATGGATTGGTATCATTTACATGATTAAGACATTGACATAAATCCATATTTGTGAGATTACATTTATTTACTGGATACTTCGAACATATATAATTTAGTGAATTGCAAGTTGCCGATTGGCTTCCGTTCAAACTGAGTTGTCCACAAACCTTTACAATATCATTAGTACTATTCATTATTTTCCAAAAAAAATTCAAGAAACGTTTATGTAGCTGACTCTCTATTGGGAAATCTTCGCAAATTGAAGGCAACAGATCATTATGACATCTATATGATATTTTCCAAACAAACCGAACTGCTTTTCTCCATGCAATAAAGAAACGATCAACTTGTCTATTTGAGAAGTCCCAAAGTTGGCAGCCATACAGAGGCATGCAGTACGTTTTAAACAATTGATGTCTAGAATCTGGAAAAGCCTTTCCAAATTCAGCCATCAAAATGTTTACATTTATTTGAAAGCTCCGTACACAATTTGCTATACTTTCTGTTGCACCATTTTTTCCTACTGTATTTCCTAGATGCTCAAATGTGTTTACTTTATGAATAGTAGAACCATCTAAAACAATGTCAGGGTATGTATTGCATGTGCCGGAGACCAAATGTTTTGATTTTGAAGGATTGAATAACACGTCATAATCTTTTGCAAATTTTGAGCAGATTTTCAACATATTTTTCATAGACATAGTTCTAGGAGCAAGGAGAACCACATCATCGGCATACGCCAAAGCCCCCACAAAATGATGTCCAATATGGCAACCTAATCCAGAATAATTTAAATTCTTCAACAATTGGTCAACATATACTCCAAATAAGATAGGAGACAGAACACCCCCTTGTTTCACACCATTGGTACAGCCAAATGGTTTAGCCACCGCATCTCCCCATACGACGCTTACTCGTTGTTGGGTATACATATTAATTAGTAGTCTTGCAATCACAGGACTAATGCCTCGATCTAAAAGGAGAGTAAATAATTTTATGTAATTGACCCTGTCCAAGGCTTTTGTTGCATCCAGGAAAACAAGCTGAACATCTGTTTCGTGTGAATTGTAATACTGGACACACTCATTCAATACATACGTGCATTGTGTGGTAGAACTCTCCCGTTTGAAGCCGAATTATAACTCTGATGAATTTAATACCTCAGTATTGTCAAACAAAATTACCCAGTCTAGTAACTTTCCTAGAATACTGCCCAGGGCAATGCCTCTGTAATTTTCTGAGTCTGATAATGATTTATTCTTGTTTTTAGGAATCAAATTTAAGCTAACATTCAGGAAACCGTCAGGTGCAAACCCGTGTCTTATCATTGTTGAAAATAAAAGAGACAAATAGATATTTAATTTATCAGTTCCATGTACAATGTGGTCAGAATAATGTCCTTGGTCACCATCGTGTTTTCCCAATTTCAAGTGTTCAATGGCAGATTGAACACTTGAAATAGGTACACAAAAGGATGAAAGAAAGTTATCATCACGTTTGATTTGGTTTTCGATTTTGTCATCAATCTGAGCTTTTAATATTTCCATTTCTTTTAAGTCAAAGGACACGGAATTATACAGATTCTTATATTTTTCGGCAAACACATTTGCTATATCATGAGGGTTGGTCTCGTCATCAAAAACACTTGCTCTGACCTTTGATTTGTTTCTTATTTTCTTGACCACATTCCAAAAGTCATGACCACGATTTTCAGCCATTGCGTCCGCCAGTTGATTGGCGGCACATATATCTTTATTGTTTTTGACAAATCGGATAGCATAATGATAGCGCAGACGTGTGCGATTTCGAATATCAAATATCAAACCGTTTCTGGGTGAATTATTGCTCTTCCAGATTTTGTGCCAAAATAATGATTGTTGTCTGTAGGGCTCTACATACTGATTCCATCCAGGCACTATCTTCACGTTATGCGTCAATGAATATGGAATATTTTCCTTTCCCGCATCAAGGCATGCCTTTATAATGTTGTTATGAAGAAGCTGAATATCGGGATCATGTTCTCTGCAAAAAAGATCATTGCATTTTAATGCCCCCCCCCCCCCATGGAATGTTTATAACACTTAACTTATCATCAAGAGACTGTTGATACATCTCAATATTTGTCAGTGTGGCAGCGTGCCACAGTGGCTTGGATGGTCTCCTTTCTGCGATGTGATCTACATGATGAATACTAGGTAAACTTGCTACGAGCTTTACAGGTAAATGGTCCGACAAGTTATCACCCTCATCAATACAAGAATATTCCAGTACGTGATCATACATGTTTTCAGATACAATAAATGGTCTAACGCAGATTTATCTCCATTTATCTTACTTTCATAAGTGTAACTTATATTACTTTTTTCATGAAAAAATACACATTTCAGATTTTCAGTCTTAATGAAAGACTTCATTTTGGTGGTGTTAAGTGAACCTTGACGGGAAAAATCAGTATTCCAGTCGCCACCAAGAATAATGGAATTCATGTCCAAGTCATGTAATTTGGAAGATATTTCATTCAGAATATCCTCAAATTCTATCAAATTATTACACTGTATGATCGAGTCACAAGGCATGTACACATTTACCATCATAATTTTGAAATTATCAATTTGGAATGAAATAGCAGATACTCTATTTGATTGAAAAATAATGGGAGTTATTTTGCATGATAGCGATTTTTTCCACAATATAGCACATCCACCGTATGGGCGGCCTGCAATTAGTTCACTCTCGTTCATACCTGAAACCCAATGCACATGCATATGTGGTATGTGCTTCTGTAATGAATCAATCTGTCCACTAAGAAGCCAGTGTTCCTGCACAAAGATAATGTCATTTTTCTCAGACAGTTTATGAATGTATTCAAGCCTGCCGGCTCCATGGCCGTGAGAGTTATAAGTAACAATATTCAAGTGAGCCATAATAATAAGTAGGTGCAAGATACTGAAGAACATGATTATTATATTAGGGGAGAACCTCAAGACTTTGTAGCCTTGGAGGGGCATACTTTCTTACTTTCACGCCGACCGGCCAGAGAGACTCACAGAAAAGATCTCTAAACTGTGACACAGGTACTGTCAATTTAAACGATTTGAATTTAGCTTCAGGGTTGGATATGCATTGAGGGTCTCGCACCTCGAAACCGTTTTCTGTCATATAAGCACGCAGGTCTCCCGTCTCAGTGACGGGATCGACCCTATATATGAATAAGTCCCTATTGGGTTCCGGCGCGCCCCTGAATCGACTGCTTTGAGCTTTTGACATCCCCGTGATTGCATGATGCCGTTTATTCTCTTGGCGACGATGTTTTTTCAGCACAGCTGCTGGCAAACGAAATTCTTGGGAGTCCACTGTCCCCCCCCCCCATACCGTGTTAGGGACTGCACTGAACCTCGAAAGAATTCATTATCACAAAGCACTGCGCCAGATCTATCCAAAGAGTTATCGAACATATGGGTGTCTCTTGAGAGAGACCTGTCACTGTTGACATTCAGATTTCTACTGCTGCCTGATAACCCTGGTCTTGGTAAATTGTTGATCACATTAGGACTGCTGGCCCGAGCACGTCCTCTGCCTCGCCGCCGGCCACGCCCACGACCGCGCTGACGCCAATATCCAGGACCGTGCGATTGTTCTGGCCTTGCAGGTTGGGAGTTCGCCTGGCTTGTTAAGAAATGGGGTGTGGTGTTATGTAAAGCATGCGCATCGTTACTGATTCGTAAAGTCGCTGCATCAGCTGAATTTATCTGAGGATTCAGTCTTGATTTTTGAGTACCATTGACACGTATTTCAGGTACATTTTGGGTACAACCGGAATTATTGGTTTCATCTTTTTTGTCGGCAGGGGGAAGACCATGAGCTACAACATTCGCATAAGTGCGTGCATTTAAGCGATCCTTGAATTCAATGTTTTCACACACTAGTTTGTCTACAGTTAGTTGTAAATTATTCAGCCTTTCTTCATATTTGTTCAACCTGTCTACATATGAAATGGAATTCAGTTCCTCAGGACGGGACTTGGGGATCATACCAAGACTGAGCGCATCAATTAATATGCAGGGTGTCTCATCAGCTTTGCCTTTGTCAAGTTTTTTAAAAGCCTCAACAATATCTTTGGTGTGCGCTTCACTTTCTAGACGCGAAGAAGAGTCTTTACGGTTTTTCATTTCCCCTATTAATTTATTGCCACAATGGTTCCACAATGTCTCCTTCGCTGATATGATATCATCAAGTGTAAAAAAGACTAGAATGGCTTTCTTCACATTTTCAACTGTGCCACTTTGAAGACCAAATAAAGTATACGCTAGCAATGGTTGCACAATATGGTGACATTGTTCAGTTGGTCGCGTTTGACATGACACATGTTGTGTATCCAAACCGTCATCAGGATTGGTCATATCTGTGGTATTGGAATTGTCATTATTAGCAGTAACCGTCGTGTCTTTGGACTTAACTATTGTATTCTCATCGTCATCCCAGGCCTGTTTGCAAGTCTTACATAGCCAAAGTTACCATAACAATGAACACTCCGTCCGTTCTTTTTTTCTGGGCATGGAATGTCCTCCAGACCTTCACATAGGGGCATTATGTTTTTCACAGTTTGAAGGGTTAACGCAGACCCGCTACAGACCAAAAGCTGTTCGACAGTTCAAATCATACAGCGAAAAAATGAAGATAAAGTCTCTATTTGAAATACATTTCGTCTAAGTCAAATAATCAATCCATCTTGGTCCAGGTATCTTTGCATATCGATATGCCAAATTCTGGAATTGGCTTTTTCGGACAAACCGCCAAAAAAATCGAATATATTTACCTCCGAGGTAAAAGCGTCCTGGTCACTAGTCACGTCACAATGCATTATATAATGCCTTTCATTATTATATTTGTGTGCTGGCAAGTTAAATGATCTTTCCAAACGAGACTGGGATCTTGAACGCAGCATTTTAGCACACAGGTTCACTACTGTATTGTTAGTTAAGAACAGGTTTTCTATATATTTGAGGGAAAGTAGAGCCACAGAAGGTAAAGTCGGCCCAAATTTTACATTCTCCAAGAGCTACCTCGACTAACGTTTCGTGACTCGAGCGCATTCTAATTTGTGCTCTCTCTCTCTCTCTCTCTCTCTCTCTCTCTCTCTCTCTCTCTCTCTCTCTCTCTCTCTCTCTCTCTCTCTCTCTCTCTCTCTCTCTCTCTCTCTCTCTCTCTCTCTCTCTCTCTCTCTCTCTCTCTCTCTCTCTCTCTCTCTCTCTCTCTCCCAAACAGACAATTTGATCGTGAAATGGGAGCATTGGCCATGGATATTTAGCACCACATGTTTACTCCACAAAACAAAAAGGACACCTTTTTCGTCCCCTCTTCTTTGTTGCCAGGTAAAACTGATAACTCATGTTCGTTAAAAAATCCAAATCGTGCAGTATTTATTGTAAGAACACCTCAAAATGCCTTGACAGATTTTTTTGTTTAAAACTGGGTGCAACATAGCAAATTGGATAGTATGACAGTGAATTGATCAGATCTCTGATCACTAGTCACATGTAAACCTGGGAAGAGTTTGAGCAATCGTTTCCTGATTTGCTCTACTTTTTTGGTCTTTGTGATTCCTGATTGCAATGACCCTTGCTTTGATTTCGAATGATTAAATTTCATGTACTAGACAAAAATCATTTTGCCTCATTTCAACGATTTCGAAGGTGCAAGACTAGCATTTAAAACCAGGACAAACTGATTAGAGCTTGAGACTGATTTGGTATGATGGGGTACCTCTAGGCAAGACAAATGCACCTTTTGCCAATATAGAACAGATGTTCAGAACAATTTATGTTTGTATGTCCGAAATTTAGAATTATCGGAATTACGAACTTTCTATTATTAGAATCAAGACTTGTTGCGCCCACTCATAGACATGATGTACCAGTGCTTCGTTAATTGTGAAAAAGGTTATAAAAGTTAGTTATACAAGAGCTGCTGCTACAGAGTTTGAAAGTAGGTCTATACGTGTAAAGCGGTTTGCGGAAGGCATGAATGCATCGCAGAAAACTGTTAGCACTAGAGAAAGCATGATGTATGTATATATATATATATATATATATATATATATATATATATATATATATATATGTATATATATATATATATATATACATATATATATATATACATACATATATACATATATATATATATATATGTGTGTGTGTGTGTGTGTGTATGTACTATTACGTATTGCATAATCTGCGTGTTTTCATTTATGTTTTCATTTTGAGGGATTTTAGTCACATATAAGACAAATTATATGTATTGTCTGTAAGTTACCTTTCTGGTGCCCCCCTTTTGAAGGGGTAGATTCTAAGTAAAAATTTGCATTAGTAGTAGTAGTAGTAGTAGTAGTAGTAGTAGTAGTAGTTGTTGTAGTAGCAGTAGCAGTAGTTGTAGTAGTAAATAGACACACCATCGAATTAACCCCGCTCCACCGGTGCCACCTTGTACAGCGGTAGATTTCCGAATAAAAGGATTATTATTATTGATTTTGTTCATACTATATTCAATAAGCGTTTAAGACAAAAAGGTAACGAGGATTCGCTTACGTGGACTTGTACTGCATAGTGTTAATCTTGTAGCTTCTTGTCTAAGATCCGGGACAAAGGGGTTACAGGAAGCCAACGGAAACGTGATAACGCTTTTATGTCATGGATGTGCAGAATTTAGATAAAGTGGCAGTCATTACAACAATAGATATTTCAAAGCATTGGATTAATGCTACGATAACATCGATATTTGTTGCCTAACGGACCCAACAGAAAGTGGTTGGATACCACTTTATACGAATGCCACCGTGGAATGTACCGTTGGTGTACATATTCATATTGAAACATCAGGAATTTTATGCACACATTGCAAAAGTCTTCTTACTTGTTTGTACTTATTATATCAAGGAATGTTTGGAGTCATATTTCCTCGCAGGCTGAGGCATGTAAATATATACACACAAAACATGGTTGTGGTTAAAAGAAATCGGAGGCGTGGAGGTTACTATCTGCGAATGTGACTTGTTGAAAGTTGCTGACCAGCCATGGTACAAGATGAAAGAAAGTCCACCATAAAGGAATCCTGACACGTAAAACCATGAACCCATCGCTGCTGCCGTACCACGCATTCTTACAGCATGATCTCACATATCAAAATTTGCTCATGCCACACTCTTCCGCATCATATTCAGCTGATGATTTGAATCCTATTATCGTTTCACCAACATGAGGATCCGATTAACCGCACACAACTGATATATTTGAAGGGACACATATATTAGGTAAGACAGCAAGTGACACTTTGCGGTCAGCGGGTACCTGATGATCAGGAGAAACAAAGTCGTTTTTCAGTGGCTACTGGTGACACACAATCCAAGACCGCGATTAGTATTTAAGTTCATTTTCACAATGGCGTTTTCACAAGTACAATTAACCCGGGCATCTCCGACAACCCTATGTAGATGCAGACAAACCTCCCTGCCTCCGTCTATGTGAGATTTAACATATGTTGATACTGGATGTCGGTCAGGCAAACTGGCAATGGCCATCAATATATCACTCTGCGGTGGATTCTGTCGCTCGTGCTCAAAGACTGGGCCTCACAAGGACATATCTGAACAAATAAATAAGAAACGAATTACGTGAAACTGTGTCTTTGTTTGTTAAACTACACTAAATCGAATACACGGACACAGAGCACCTGATACAGAATAAATCCTGCAATACATTCTTACAAGAATTACGCTGTTTGCACTGGTCAGTTTCATTGCATATTATGCAACAATGGCATCAACTAGTCAGAAGCTAAAAAACTTACCTGGTTTGGGATAAATATTTGTGTCGTGAATCAATTGACACGTGCTCACTTGCAAATCAACCGGTTACCACATACGCATGCTTTTTGGCTAAACTCAGGAATATGGAATGAGCACGTTCACTGTCCACATAAAACAATTTCTGTAGTAAGGAGGGGATAGTCACATCTAAAATATCATGAACAAGGCTGATGCTGCCAAAAACTGCAAACTTCAGAACATTAGCATCGCATCTTGACGATATCTATGCAACTAACATCTAAACGTGTCCGACGAAATCAACATTCACAAGTCCAAATGGATATTTTGATCATGGGTGGCATTAACACTTTATTCAAAACAAAATTCAACAGCAGCTCAACTATTCTACGCTTTTTATTTATTTACTTTTTTTCACGTTGCGCTTTTGTGAAACGTTTAGTCGAAAAAAGATGAAAGGAAGCCCTTTAGTTCCGGGGGCGCTTTGGTTGCACGTGGGAAAAATTAACACAGTGTTTGCCACATGAAGAGGGTTAACAGACTTGCAGTCTTAAAATCCAGAGTGAAAATGTCTGGCTGTTTTGGTAACTGATGTTCATACATCCAAATCTTATAATCGTTTATGAAGTCATGGGTAAAAAATATTATGATTGAAGTTGATGCTGAAGCTGATAAACCCCTATTGGTTATGAAGTCAGCGCTTTATAGCACCCACATTGCGCGCAGCTCAGGTATATAAACACCACACAATTGTTTACCGGCTAGAGAAACTCGCATTATTTCAAGTCGTTTGAAAAATTAGAGATGTTCTTTTTGGCCTAAAACAGCATAATTATGGTATATTGTTCATACGTGAGCAGGAGCGTTGTTCTGCTATATCCTGGAAACGATATAAAAGGTTTTATGTCAATTTTTATCAGTGCTGTCTAGCATAACGCTTTATTTACTGCATTGGAAATCAATGTATTTCCATATGTAAAAAACCAAAGTACTAAACCTACCATGCAAAATATGATAGTATGCATGCACAGGCCATCAGTGACACGCGTTGTAATTGTCTACGTGAAACCATCTAATATTGACTTGCAACAGAGATCTTATGTTATACTACTATTTCAGATCCATTTGCGCACGCTCTGTGGTGGCGCTATTCTCAGAATTCTAATAAGTGGAGTAGCTTGGCCTATCCACGTTGAGGATGATACCACAGCTTATAAGTTGTGCAGAAGCCATCCCAGTCACACCTATACCCAGTTGGTCGTAGCTGGCAACACGTGAAAGGACAAGCAAGCAAACAAACTCAGGTTTGGAGTGTCAAAGCTGGACATAACAATTGAACGTTGTGATAGGATATGCTCGGAAAACTGGTCGTCCTAACAGTGTGTTTGCTCAGCGTGGAGCATATCCTAGAAACCTGGGCAAGAGTATCGCCAGAGTTTGTTGGAAAACGATACACGCCAAACACCGTAAGTTTTTTGTGTTTTTTTTTCAGTTTAACCCAAGCCCTTTTGAATGTTTCTTTCATTTCCATACATGTCATACAGAACATAAAAGCGAAGCATGGCTATTAATCAAAAGATGGCACGTATATGCCAGTGTTTTCGTTGTGAGACTGTTTAATTTATTAAAATTCATGCATTTTTTTTTAAGTTTTCAAAGTATGTATTATCATTATATATATATATATATATATATATATATATATATATATATATATATGCGTGTGTGTGTGTGTGTGTGTGTGTGTGTGTGTTTGTGTGTGTGTGTGTGTGTGTGTGTGTGTGTCTTGAAATATTTTGTATATTATTTTTTCAAATTACAAAAGTGAAAAAAGTTCATCAAATTCGATCAAGTTAAATCAGTTCTTTTTAGAAACAATTTTTGGGCAAAATTTTGTTCGCAAAGAAAGAGAAAATTAATTTTGCAAGAAATACCTATCTGCTTTTCTCCCGCTTCAGGAGCATCTTTATCAAGTCAAGTCTCTAGTTCAATGCTTTGGTGTACTGGTATGGATTTCCATTCTCCGGACACTTCCTCGACATTTTTTCAATAATTTATCTATTTATTTATTTTCTTGTTATTATTATTATTATTATTATTATTATTATTATTATTATTATTATTATTATTATTATTATTATTATTATTATTGTTATTGTTGTTGTTGTTGTTGTTGTTGTTGTTGTTGTTGTTGTTGCAAAAACTGCTTCATCAAAATTGTCAGTTTTGGCATTGACCAAAATGAATCTAGCTGGGTGAAGTCCATGGCTGAACCGACTTTAGCATATTAATTTCGTTGACAATGACAATGACAATGACATTACCTGCCTTATTTTAGGAAATGTTTCTTCATTGTTTCAATATCATGCTCAAAATCGTAGAAACAACTGAAACATCAATCAGTAAAATATTTATTATTTAACGAATTACCAGTTAAATAGAGTTGCACTTCATAATCGTGGTCTTGCGTTATCGCTATATGGAATCATATGGCTGTTTTATAGTCCAAATCATGCCTAGTGTCTACTTTTCGTCAACTTTCTTTCCAGTTGTCGTCTAGCAGACAGGTCACAACAACGCATATAGCTGGAAATTATCTAGCGAGATAGTCTTACCTAACAAAGTTTAGGAGACATATCCAACGGTTTGGCCGATTTGTGTTCATATTTTGACATATACTCTCCTTAAGTCCTCCTTTGCTTTTTTTGTTGTGGAGCCACTGGGTATTGATGTAAATATATATATATATTGAGGAACATTATGCAACAAAACTATTGCAGGATATCACATATGTGGTCTTTCTTGTAATGGTGCGTTCATTAGGAAATAGTATTACATGTTTACACTACTTACACAGATCCTCACGGCGAGAGTATCATATATTCTTTCAAATACTGTCTCAGCAAAGTCTTAATATAAATGTATATAGTTTATTTTAACTAATGTGCATAAAGTTCCTTTGCTGTTCGTCAACCTCTCCTGTCTGCAGTTGTTTAATTATGAAGGCTACTTAGGAATACGTTGTTCATTTTAGAAGTTGCCAGGTTTTTAGGCATTTGCGATACAGATCAATATATAAAGGACCTGCATTGGATTCGATTTAAGTTACGTCCAAGAGCCCGGCATTTCTATTCATAGTTGACTGGTCCACAGGCACATGAAACAGATGCCTCGCCAAGTGCGCGCAATGCAC
The DNA here is from genome assembly GCA_964020975.1 of Hermodice carunculata. Classification (NCBI taxonomy): domain Eukaryota; kingdom Metazoa; phylum Annelida; class Polychaeta; order Eunicida; family Amphinomidae; genus Hermodice; species Hermodice carunculata. The sequence goes on along the minus strand of OZ026622.1, from coordinate 77,363,629 downwards.
TCTCTCCCTCCAACCCCCTCCACCACCTGCGGCGCATGTCAATGGGGAGGCCTTTGTTTATTATAAATAAGAAGGTATGAAACTTTCACAATGCAGCGAGCACACGCTGAATTGTAGTTGGAATAAAAGATGTATATTAATACTTTCAACAAAACTAAACCTGTGTTTTCTTCTGTCATTGTGTTAAAGTTTATGTGGGTTCAAATGAAATGCACTTTGCACTTGCCAGTTAAGCGTGAAAATTACCTTTCTTGCTGTGTTCGTGGCAAACACTCCGTTGAAACAACAGCCTCTGCATTCACCCCGGTGTTTTGGTGTTTTTTTGACAAACAGAATGGGGCGCACTGCATATAGCTACTGAGCTAGGTCAGCAAAATCAAAAGTTTTACATGTGTCAACGTTTTTACCAGGTGCTCCCTCAGTAAATTTGGCAAATGTTTCTTTTTTCATGTAGTTAAGTTTTCAGTCGATAAAACAAAGTCATTTAACATGTTATTTTTTTTTAAAGCCAGATGCTTTTTGTGTGCTATACTTTCTCTTAATCGGTTGCAAAAGAGAAAGGTACATCATGTATGTTATGTATAAAGTGAACATACATATGTGCACTATCTGCCCAGCAAACAATCCAAACTTTTGCAGCTGTTGTGACTTTCTTTGATACTTGAATCTTGAGGAAAAATAATTTAGAACATCAAACATGAAACATTGTATTGTCAAAAGTTCGCTTTTACAACTTGTTACAAATCACACACACACACACACACACACACACACACACACACACACACACACACACACACACACACACATTTTATAACCGTGTATATATAAATTACATATATCTAGGCACAGTCTAATGAAACTGCACAAGACCTAATATCATGCACTTTTATTACTTCTCCCCGAAGCAAATAGGCCGTAAAAAGCAGACAAGTATCGTGCGTGAAATCCCTGTAATTGAGCTCCAAATTTTAACTTGTCCTGCCTGAAAATATACTTGTCCATCATAATATGGTTTGTCGCAATGATAATTCATGGTGCATTCAACTTCAAACAACACTTACAGGCGTGAAAACCACAGGTACAAGCTATTCACGACAGGACATATTCCTAGATACATGCAATATAAAATGTAAGTGAAATTGAGAAGTTTTAAAATTAACAGTTCAGGTCATTATAGCATTTTCCACAGATATAGTTTCAACGGTAAAAATGCATTTTATTTTCACCGTAACTAAGGGAATTTTGGTACAGATCAAACATATTAGACAATTCCTTAGGGCAGTCGCATGGGTTGAATGGGTGATAAAATCACGAAATCGCAGCGAATTCAGGCAATCGTTTACTGGTTTTCAGTGCGTTTCACATTTTTAATATCAATTTAAATATGCAACTCACTGATGCTTTTACATTATTAGTGTATTTGCTCCTGATAATTCGACACCAATACTGTGGAAACTGTCGTACAAGTTGCTTCTATAAGAAAGTTAATATTGCAGGCTTTTTAGTCTTTTTGCGCTAACATCAATTGAAATAGTGTAATTTATTTGGTTGAGAACTACACCGAAGATGTGGCAATGTTATTCTTGTTTATATACCAATATAGGACAAAGATCCCACCAACTTGGGCAAATCAACATTGATTCCTGGACAAGATATTGAACACAATTCTATGCCATTTACTCAAGGATAATAGTTCGTATCACCTATCGGCTACTTTTCTAATACTGTATGAATAAATAAAGGCTATTGCTATTGAAGAACAATCATTCATCCTAAAAAAAGCGATCTCTTTGATCTTGTGTCCCTGTGAGAGGAGTTTCAACGTGGGACGCTTTTTTCGTCTACATGATACACTGGATCCCAAGCTCGCAACCCAAGTCCTTTTGTGTATTGTCAGGAATTAGATTTAAGTGTCGCCATTTTTTTCTTATATTGTAATGACAGAACAAGTTGTCTCTTTTATGTATTTTATTAAATGTTCAAATGTAACGCTGTCAAAATGTGACAGTCCTTTTCTAGTTATTGCTCACACTTCTGTAACCAATGTCTTCAAATGCACACTTGCAGTGAAATCTGTTTCACATTGAAAAGGAGGCTCTGTGCTTACCATAATTACGCCCGGAGTGTATTACGCAACCGCTACGGTACTTTTGGCAGAAAATAGTCAGCGCGATTCACATTCGCGGTATGCGGGAAGGCCGGGCAAGTCTTGTGTCGATCATAGAAAACCATGGTTTAATTGTTTCAAATGGTATAAAAAGTTAAAGCTACTACTCATCTTTACAGGGTGAACTAAAATATTTACTGACTGCTGATTTCCTGTGAAGTTGAAACATACATATAACATTGACTCCAACGCCAATCGCCGTGTCAGGAATATCCATGAGTGGCGCCATCCCCATGAATTCGCGGTGCGCACCTGCTGCGCGCAATCCATTTTCCAGAACAATTTCGCCACGCTTTATCATAGCGCCTAAAGTTGATTTCTATTGCTATCACGATATCGTATGTAGAAAAAAATTATCCTCTCACCGCCACTTTATCGAGGAGCAGGGAGTAATGGGTAGCGGTGATTGTGTGTGAGGGTCCAACACGATTGCGTATCATTTTCAGTGGTCTAATATTAAAAGCACGTCTTCTTCTTCCGGAAAAAAGTTGCGTTTGAGCATTATTAATCAATGGAACCTGACAACCCACGATGTTTCCATTTCTTTGTTTGCTTTGCTTCACCTCGCTATTTCAGATGTAAAAGCAAGGGGCTTTATTTTGTAAACCATACGCAATCTTTGATACCTTCCTTAGTACTGTAACGTGAAAGCCTTTCCAATGGTTTTCGTTGGATTTAGATTTTCTCTGCCTAACTAGCTTCAGTTCGCATTTTTTTTTCTGGAAGCTTGCAAATTCATCACGGATACCAAAGGGTGAGGTATGAGCTAAACGTTTGCATGTGTCAAACGAAAACGAAGAATCTAGCCTGTTCTATGCCCCGGGCTATTTCAAAGGACAGCTATTCCCTTATTTTGTATCTCTATTACGAAAACAATGATGCATACAGCAATTTGTGAGAGGTTTTAGACACTCCGTAAAAAACATTCACAAATTAAACATGTTAATAGGCTTTAAATTGATTAATTTTGACATTTATATCAATTGACCGTTTATTGAAACAGTTGTTATTGGCACATTTAGAACATGACTCTGACTTGTCTGAGTGAGATGGAGATGATAGCCTATTTGAAGCCTTTTTAAAGAGACATGTGCTATAGGCCTTAACTGATCAAATGACACCTAGCATCAGGACCTACGTCGATAGACGTCTATGGTTTGTCCGCTCGTTCGTGATACGGATCTCATCTCGTTGTAAAAACGATATACATCATGGGCCATTTGATGATTTGTTTTCATTAAATATTTAATTACATCAGCCATCACCATTCTGTAATTAATTTCAGTACTTTATTCAATCAGCAGACAGATAGATTCAATTGATAAAAATGACAAATTTAGGTCTAAACTGAATTCATCGATAAACATAGACGTCTATCGACGTAGACCGTCCTGGTGCTAGGTGTCATTTGATCAGTTTAGGCCTATAGCACATGCCTCTTTAAAAAGGCTTCAAATAGGCTATCATCTCCATCTCACTCACACTAGTCAGAGTGATGTTCTCTCTATATATATAGTGAAACTTCATTATAACGACACTCGGATATCCAACATATTCAGCAACATGGCACAAATTTCCGTGGGAAAATGTTTATTTTGTTTGTTATTTGACTCATTTACCTGAAATAAACAAATATCCGTTGTAAATCCATCTCATTCCATATCCCCAAGTGTTTCAATGACATATGGTATCTGATATTAAGACCACCTCCGTGAGGAATTCTTTTCTGCATTTTCTATATTCAGTCCACCGATTTACAGTCTCATTTTTGCTTATCCTTATTTAAGGTTTATCCCTTTCAAGATTACTCTCTATGAACACCACATTTTGTCCCTTGGATGGTTGCAGTAGTAGATCCCACCGCAACTGCCATTACAACTTCTAAACGCTACATTATGTTTTTTCTTGTTAAAGAACTAGAGGCACCTTCAACCGTATAGTTTTCTACATGTATTCTGCCTATTCTGTGATTTTTGTCATTGTTTATATGTGTGTTGTATTGCTCCATGTCCTTAGGTCATTTAATTCCGATCACGTGTCGTGACCGAAAATGATAAATCTTATCGTATATGTACTTCGTCGCATACACGTGTTCCTTTATGGGTTCTCTATTTCATTGATACTGTATGTTTCACATGATGTGGAGTCCTCAACGAAAAAGCATTTTGTTTTTACATATTGATGCTTTTCATGTCATGTTTTTCCAGGTTCAGGGTACTAAAAAAAAACACAAAACAGTATTTCATCAACTTAATTCGATGGGTGTCTATTTCTTGCGTACATCTCTTTTTGGTTGTAAGTTGTCAAACCTTGACTTCCGATGGTCTGCATGTGTTCTTAACATTGTGCGTTTGCTCAGCGTTGTATATCATAAGAGTGAAAAAATAAAAATACAAAAGGTAGCTTTTGACGGATGGTAATACATTACAGCAACACCCGATATCCATCGGGGTATTCAACGTGTGCAAAGTTTTTTTTTTACAATTACTCGAGTCAGTGTATTCAATGAACATATACCTACGTCGCAAAAAATTGCGTCCCTCCTTCCTACATGTCTCTTCCCAGATCTTTGCGTATGTGCCTGTCACTTAGTCAAGTTAATTTGGTCTTCCTAATTAATGATATTCACCCCAACCCAGGCACGCAGGGGTTAACAAAGCGTATATCAATTGCAAAATACTTGTTGAAAGTCTCACACCTTTCTATTTCGGAAGAAATGTTCCCTCCATCGTCGACAAGAGTTGGAATATTTTGATAGATTTTGTGGCCGAGAATAGACTTGCTGATGTTCTTCCATCGTTTAGGGTTAATCTCTCTCGAGTCTAGTTCAGCATGGAGTTTAAAGACGAAGAGAGATTTGAATATTGTTCACTGAAATATTTCGTTTCCGTTTATCTAACTGGAAGAGACGCTCAATATTTTGGGTAATGAGTTGTGGCCGGGGTCAGAGGCTTTTGTGTCAGACACTTATCCCTATTCCAGGCGCTGCCTTATAAATGCGACAGATAATCCAAGGCTTGTCGCTGGCTTGAATGGTGGAACGGAATGAACTGTGTACAAGAGTCAAAGACGAGATCGGACCAGTATGACACATTGTCTTTTAGGGAGTCAAATACTGTAAGACCAGTGTCCGTCAGTCCTTATTAGATTTAACTATTACGGATTCCTCGGGCCTTATTTTGAGTAGTGGCATTTTACCTCCCATATCGACGTCTGACCATTTTGTCGTTTTCTCCAGTATTACTCTCTCTTTTTCATCCGAAAAATATTTTAAATGTAAAATTTGGTATTTTGATAAGACAGACTTTCACGCGCTCAATTAGTCCTTCAGTACCGCACCTTGGGATGTGGCTTTTAACACTTTCGATGATATTAATATTCTCTAATATTGGTACGATTTACCCACCAAATGTCAGAAACAATACGTTCACAAATATTATAGTACGACCAAAGGACAAGTGCTGTATTATTAAACGCTTAATCAGCAAAAGGAATCGAGCATGGAAATGTTCAAAAAGGCTGAGAAAAGACACTGCTCAATCTTAACGCCTATACAATTTTTATGAACGAACCAGAAATGAATGTATTTCGTCAAACAAAAAGACTGTTAATTAATATTTTAGGAAACTACGTGACGAAATTGCAGTAGCAACATCAATCCTAAAAATGAGTGGTCATTCTATAAGTCAGTTCTAGGATGCAAAGTATTCCAGTCCGTACCTCCATTTATAGAGGATGGAAAACCTATCACTAATAACAATGAAAGAGCAGACATATTTAACACCTATTTTGCCGGCCAATGCAAACTACCGTTAGATCAAGCTCCTACCTCTCTGTCCGACCTGCACTTTGTCACTGATGCAATCCTTGAGCATTTTTTTCTGTCAGGGCACAGGATGTTTTGAAGGCTTTGAAGACTCTAAAAACATCCCGTCATATGGGTCCGGATGGAATTGGCAATTGTTTATTGAATAAATTTGGGCCAAATATTTATAGTTGTCTTTGCAGAGTATTCAATGTATCTTTGGCCACTTCATGGTTTCCCGATCAGAGGGAAAATCTTAATTTGGGCCCTGTTTACAAAAAGGGGAGAACCGAGCAAAATCCAACTATAGATCTATGTCACTTCTTTGCAACATTTCCAAGGTAATGGAGTGACTAGTTTTAAAACAGTTTCTGTGAATGCTTGACCCAGACAATCTTCTTACATAAATAAATTCTGGCTTGAAAAAGGGATACTCAACAGTGAACCAACTCATAAGTATCACCGATAAAATATACAGTGGTGTTAACTGTGGAAATAAAATAAGTATGGTCTTTTTTTGATGTTTCTAAAGCCTTTGATAAAGTGTGACCCAAAGGTTTACCTTTTAATATTCGGACACTGGGTTTTGTCAACTCATTGGTATCTTGGAAGGAAGATTTTCTTTCGAACGGTTTTAAATTGGCGGTTATTTTAGGACAACTCGTACTTTTGGTTTATGTCAATGACTTGGTTGATAATATTACTATTGACATCCGATTATTTGCTGACGACACTTCCTTTCTAGAAATTGTAAAAAATCATGCAGACTCTACTTTCAGGTTGAACACAGATATGGATTATGTTGGCATCTGGGTAAATTTTGGAAAATAACTTTTAGTGCCATAAAATTTCTTCTCCTTAGTGACTCCACCAGGAGAAACAAATAATTTCATGGACCATTGTACTTGAATGGAAATTAAGTTCTTGAGGGCACAAACAATACACATTTGGCATCACTCTGTGTGCAAACAGATCGGAAAAAACACATTTTACGAGATACGGACAAAGCTAACAGTAGGATAGCACTTCTGTAGCATATGGAATATTAAGTGTCCAGAAATGCTCTTTAAAATGTATAATTCAATGATTCGTCCTATACTTGAGTTCGGTTGTGTCTTATTCGACAATTGTGACCAACCCTTATCAGATATGCTAGAATCCGTCCAATATCAAGCAGCGAGGACGCGTTTTGCTTCACCAGAATCGTGCTTGTCTGCTCGCTGATCTCGGTCGGGAAAAGCTGGCCATCCGGATGAAATATTTCAAGTTTGTCATGTTCAATATATATATATATATATATATATATAAAATGCGGAAATGTCGAAAGTAACCATACACATTATATATATATATATATATATATATATATATATATATATATATATATATATATAATGTGTATGGTTACTTTCGACATTTCCGCCGATTGGTGAATCCCTATGAATCTTGGGCAACGTCTACAAGTATACAATGCGAAATTCGATTCAAATGTAGGTAAGCCTGCCAGAAAACACTCGTGGGGAATTACTGGGACTGCACTATGATGGACATTACACATTTGACAGTCAATGCTTTGACATTTTAGGTCACATGGCACGTGTGCGACATGACAGGCCGTTGTTTGTCATGTTATTAAAAACACACACACTCACAAAAAAAAAAAACAAAAAAAAAAACAAACAAACAAACAAACAAACAAACAAAGAAACAAACAAAAACAAAAAAAACCCAAACAATTAACACGTTCCGTCCCATATATCTGGCCTAGTGCCCGCTTCTTCTGAAACAACTGCTGGTCATGTCTTACGACATTCCCATAATATGAGACAAATTAAATTTAGAGCACAACGTTTCAAAGAATCCTTTTTGTCGTCTACAATCTAGGTATGAAATGAACTTCAAATCCACATTCGTCACTCTCCCTCCTCATCGCCCTTCAAAACCAACTCGAGTGTTTTATTATTCGAAAATAGTCACCCTCCTTACTTTGCACATGGACAGCGTTTTCTAAATATATGACAAACTCAATTACGACTCGGTCATCCAGCATTAAACTATCACTTGTATCGAGTAAATATTTCTATCATCTGATCTGTTCTTTTCGAATCGGAAAAGAAAATATGGACCATTTTGTCCTCTGCTGTCCTCGTCATTCCAACATCAAGACCATCCTTCTACAAACTGTTTCCTTACTTACAAACTTATATTGGAAGGAACAGACGATATTTAACACGATTTTTTTTCGGCCTATGAATGGTTGCCTACAGTTTTGAAGTGAATTACGTCGGGGAACAAAATCTTAAAAAATCATATGAATATGTATAACATGTCTGTCCTGTGTGTATTGAATATACTAATGTGTGTGTTTTGTGTATGGAGAGCCTCCCGATTAGTTTATGGAAACTACTAAGCAACCCAAGACAAATGAATATGTTTAAAATTAAATTAACCCACTATCATTAAGTGAGTGGCGTTCGAGCAATATTTTTCGAAACATCTTGATCTTCCACTATTGAATCGATGTACAGTGGAATGACGATTGGCCGTGTGCAGAATTCGGGACTAAAAGTTAACTACCGCATTCCAAGGCTCAACCAACAGGATCGTGAAAGGTTTTTGTTCTCAGACTAGCGAACGATTGTGTGAGGATCAAACCGCTTATGGGACATCAATGGCCCAAAGAGCAGCATCAAGCAAGCCCAGCGAACTTAACAACCAGTCTCGACTTCTGCACAAAGCACCGATGAGCCTATCGTCTTTCAGAACTGTCTTTATGTTATATACCAGAATAGGCCCCTCACTGAATGAAACGGGCAATAACTTTATTATACCATTTGAAGATAAAGATAACGAGTGAATAAGAGTGACTCTGACTATGAAATGCATTTAGAATGCGTTAAAACTTAGCTGCCTGCGGGTAACAATTATCGTTACCCTCCCCCCCCCCCCCCCGAAGAAAATCGTTTGTAACTGGTCAGTATTGGGAAATATATTCTCAGAGCAATTTCTTCCCTACATTTACGGCAATTGATGTCCTTTCATTTCACAAATACTTAATTTGTTCATTCATCGTTTGTGGAGATTTAATTTCCCCTTCCGACATCAGATTGTTGCCGCAGAAGAGAAAATGATCCTATGTAGCCAATATGATAGCGGATATTAATTGCATAATTGGTTTCACTCAAATGCTATATTTCCCAATGATTTACATAAATATTGAAACATCAAATAACGTGATCAGCAAAAACTGAAATTTGAAAGCACAAGCACACACTTTCTTATTGGAATTTTTGCGCTCAGTAATAATTAATATTTAACGAAAGAGAAAATCTCTGGAAACTAAATTTCTTGGTGGTACCGTGTGGTGGTGCGATCATACACCAATACAGGGTTTGAATTTAAAGTCGCTCCAGACCGCAGCACGGCACTGTGTTTTAAATATGTGTCGGCAATAAGTCAGTGGAAATGGAAGGGCGCCATGCAGTGCGAGCACCGGGTCATCTGTCTATTTACTCATTTTGTCGGTGTTCTAAATAATCTCATTTCCATAGTCCATTAAAACAAATCAGTTTAATACCTGTTACTGAAACGGGCAAAATTTGTTGAGGTGTTATGGAACAAAGTGCTGAGATTTCTCAATAATATCGAATTCTATGGCAATGAGTATATTGAAGACTTTTATTCTTTGTACGAATTTTTCCTTGTCATAAATTCATGCGATCCGACTTTAAAGTAATTGACGTATTTATTTTGTCTGAGTTCCAATTAATTCTCTTGCATGTGTACACATGTTACAAACTTTAAAACTGTTGTTTTCTTTTTTTTTTTTTAATTTATGTAACTCTCGCAAACAGAAACAAAGCACAAACGAACACATTTAATATCAAAATTTCGAATGTATTAAATATTGTCTTGTTTTTGTACATCTCCTTTAACTCGCCCGGCTAAGTCCAACGAAACTTTTTGTTTAAAACATCAACAATATATTTTCGTAACTCGTATTTGTCTGGTTTTATTTTGGTTAACTGTGAAATGATGGTTTTGCTAATTAACTTTATCTTTTGGCATCTTTCTGTTTTAATATTTACCTTCAGACATTTTAAGCTTACGTTTTCTCAAATGTCACAAACCTGACACATCACGTTGATACATTGACTCAGGGTTGGCAGTGAAATAGAGGTTAATTGTTTGAGGAGTAGGTGTCATCATGCAGTTTGTTTTACATTTCTCGTGCAGGATGTACATTGTTGCAGTCCAAGTTAGAATTTCGCTTGGTTTGTACAGGTGGTCTAGCTGCAACCGTTTATTTTACAATCAAAGGTATTCAATATAATGTCCCAGCTTTTCCACTTCAGTTAAACACTGGCCGGTGGTTTAACTAGGATAAGCTGTCCAGCAAGAAAGGGTACATATTGGTTCAGGGGTAAGTCAATTTGTTCTTATCTGAACCTGGACTATGCAAATTTAGCAATATTGGTTTGTTTGGCAGGTATTCTTCTTTCATAATGAAGCTCTGCATTTGTAAGCAAAACTCCACGTATTTAGCTAATCCGTCATTTGCCACGTTCATATTTATTCATTATTATGTGACTTGTCTTTGATGAATATGTAGCTTAGACAAGGAGCCAATACTCAGAGAGACATGTACGGGTAAACGGCTCCAAAATTTGTTGAGTTGTAACCCGCTGAAGACCCTTTAATTTGTTTGGGCTAACACAGCATATATCAACATTTTATAGAGGAACGTGTGCAATATGGACAATATTACTTCCATATGTACATAAGTTAGACAGGGACAGGTTAGCTTATGGAGATTAAAGAGTTCGGACTACGGAATAGGGTAATGACTACTAGGACGTGGTTCTGGGCAAAAAGACACAAATACAAATATGGTTACGAAAAAGTTTTTCCTAGGAAAGTGAAAATGTAATATGCAACAATGAAATTTCCAGGCAGCATTTGTCTAACTTTGTTAGAAATTTGAAAAATGACGTGTTTTATCAAGAGTTCAACCTCTGCTTATTTTTTGTCATTTTAGAAATTTTGCCATACAAGAATGGCGAAGTTTGCAGTTTCTCTGTATGTTTATAGTCGTTTATTTCTCAAGGTACAAAACTGTTACAAAAAAACAAAAACAAAAAAACAAAAACAAAAAAAAAAAACAAAAAAGAAATAGTATTTTAACATGAGTAAAATAGCAACTCTGTCAACATAGTGAAGTGAAAACTTAAGTTAGGTGGCTGGTAATACTAATAAAAATTTATTACTGAATCTACCCTTTTCCAGCGGGGTCGCCATGGGCAGGGCAGAACCCACGGTGCGTCAGACACGTTTTAGTAGAGCACAGACGACACACATCCATATATATCAGCTGTAGATTGTCGTAAAAAAAGTAATGTTCTCAGGTCGGCTCAGACAGGTCGACCAGCGACTCTCGCCTGTAACACCATGCTTCAGCTAGAAATAGTTTACAAATAGACTCAAACAAAGACCCCACAGTATTGCCGTATAAATAGGCTTGGTCACCGAGTATAAGACACAGTTTCCCTATCAGAGATGAACTCATTTACTTATACCTTGGTATGCATACGTCGTAAAACTTTATACCCCCAACAATAAGTACACATAAGATATACATTGTTTCTGACTCAATGAAAAGCTAAACCTGTTTTCTGTGACCCCAAGGCATTGTAACACAGGAATCTTTGTTAACTTTAAATAACACACGTTCCTGCTGAAGGAACGCATGCAATACCTCGCAAAACCATCGACCAAAAATAGCGTGGTGTTATATTAAATATACGCTGGGGTGTTACTAGCAGACGAGTTTTTGTCCCTGCGACTGTGTTGACGTGAGGGGGATAAAGCCATGGTCGATATATAAGCACTCACTGCAGGCGGAGCTTTATTCAGACACACGGCGGTAGACCACAGGACAGCGCCAGCGTACCAAATTGCCAACTCTTTGCGATTGATAATAGGCCAGAATAGACTTGCAAAACTGTTTTATTTTCATTTTTAGGAGCCACCACTTCACCGTATTTTCGTCCAACTAGTGAAGAACTTCTGGCAAACAAATCAAAACAAACAGGATTGCTATTCACAGCCGGAATTAAAAACTGTAAGGTTTAAATTGATATATTTACATTCGGAGTTTTTGTTAGCATTGAAAGAATAGGGACAAATTTTGTTTTCATCAGTCTATGGTAACATCATGTACAGCACGGCACGTGCCAGTGCCTACTTGCCCCTACGCAACAAGCGGCTGGCCACACCCATAGCTCCTCCCACTGATAAACAAAAGGTCCTTCGCAGTGGCTATCAAAACTTTTACGCACAAATATTCATGACAAATTTAATTCTAGTATTAATGTTAATATGAATAAAAATATAAAAAATGAAGTCTGTTTCTGTTGTTGTCATTGGCATGTAACAGCGCGGTGTGGTAGGCATTTTTTTCATGACGTCGCTATCGCGACGTCATGAAAAATGCCTACCAAGAACCGCGCTGTTACATGCCAATGACAACAACAGAGACAGACTTCATTTTTATATAAAATAGCTTGAAACATTAAATATGCCTGTTGTTTGATAAAAATATAAGAGCAGTGGGAATATACAAGTGACTGCATTTCGGTCCAAAAACAAGAAGTATGTGAAACCCCATCTGATAATTTCCCGAGAGCCCAGGAAAGAAGAGCTACTTGTGTTTACACCACATTCGTCAATAAATATCACATGTTGCATGGAAGTATGTGTGTTGCAGTTTCATCAAATTATTTGCGTCATGTCACAGTGCATAATGACACAGCTTGCTAATTTTCATCTAGGTATATTTGGTGTCAAAACTACTTGAATGCCGCAAAATTTGAACCTAAGATTGCTGTGGTGATCTGGTGGTTCACCAAATTCATGCTTAATGTCCAGACACAGTGGTATATTTGCATAACAAAAATCATCAGAGCATGGCCATTTGAACAAAATCACTAGATGCATTCCCATCAAGTCTGCAGTAAATCTGTCTCTAGGCTGCGGAGAAAAAGTCGACATTGTGAATTACCATGGCTGTCCCACTTGTCTTATGAGGTAATCAAAAGAAATTTACTTTATGCATCTACTGATAAGTACCAAAACTAAAACACATCGTGAAAAACCAGGTATCCGGAGCACCTCCTAATAAGCAACTTTGGTTCATCCTTCAAAAATAAATTTCCATTAAGTTTTCTAAATGACAACTTTGAAAAAGTCAAAAAACAGTGAAAGCATACAAAAGTTCACAAATACTTACAGCACCACTTGTTGAATAAAATAAGACCGAAAATTACCCAAAAGTGTTCCTATCCCATTTCGATGCAATTGGCAAAACGGTTTCAAAGTACATTATTTTTAAAGATTTTGCCAAAAAATGAGTGAAACTTTGTAAAAATGTCCCCAAAAATAAAATGAAATAAAATAAAATAGAATGTGACCAATTGAACAACGTTTGTAGAGATCTGTCCAAGGTACTTCCTCATCAATATAGATCTACGTAATGAACCTGAAAAAGATTGTAAAAAATGTAAATTGTCGACAAACGGACCATGGGACACTATCTTACCAGCTCAGATGACTGACAAGTCAGCTGGGGTAAAAATCATAAAAACTCCAAATATCACTGGCGTATTCCCATTTCAAAGGAATGCTACAGAAGCAAATCCCACATACACCCTCACAGCCTTGTGGGTCCGGTAGACTGTTGGGCGAAGTTGAAGGTGTAGATTATCATTGCAATCCCTATAGCAACCGATCGGATTGTATGCATTAAGCGATAAGTACCCAAATGGAAAATTTCGTAAAACATTAAGAATTCATAGCAGTGCCACGTAGTGGACTTCCTGTTTGATCCTTGCACAAAGTACATTTCCACCACATTTCAGCATAATCTAACGTTTCGGAGAAGTAAACAATGACAAACACCAAAATTCCCTTGAAAAAGTCACAGCGACACCTTTTGAACAAAGTTAGGTCCGAGGATCCCAAGAACTGTACCATTACTGATTTGAAGTAATTGGCTCTTTCAATTTAAAATCTAAAAACAAGCAAAGAAAAAAGAGAAAGAGAAAAAAGGATCAGCAAAATCATTAAGAAAGGAAAATCTTTGAAGTGGTACCATTTTAGTTGAGTAAATTTACAGCAAGACTGAAAAAAGATTGGACCCACGGTTTTCGAGAAGCCATGAGGTAAATGTGGACAGATGGCGGACAACTAAAAACCCTATGAGCTCAACTGATGGACACATTAGATGCGCTAGCCATGGACTGAAAACAAATTACAGAACCTGAAAAGAAGTTATTACTGTCTGTCAGACACGAAGATATGTTTATACGCACAAAAAATTCACTTCATTTGGCAATTTTGAAATTAAAGCATGATGTACAGTTTGTTGTTAAAATGGACAATGCAGTATACCATTGCACAACTGCTGCATGAATTAGTATTCAATGTGAACGCTAACTGAAACGGGGTAAAATTGTCTGAAGAAGGATAATTTGTTCTTTTTTGGCATCGTAAAGCAAAAAAAAATCCCTTCCTTTGAACCATGAATGATGATGATTTGTTATTTTGTTTATCTGTCAAAAGAATAAATGTGCTAACTGTGGTTGCGTATTGAGAATATGCATTCGATTATCGATCGGATTCTCTCTCTCTCTCTCTCTCTCTCTCTCTCTCTCTCTCTCTCTCTCTCTCTCTCTCTCTCTCTCTCTCTCTCTCTCTCTCTCTCTCTCTCTCTCTCTCTCTCTCTCTCTCTCTCTCTCCCTCTGTAGTGTTTCCCATCCCCTCTGTTTCTGTCATTAGAGTCATTTGGCCGTGGGTTGGCGGCTGGTGAAAGTTTATCCATATCATCAACAAAATAGCACTCAGCCAGAGGACTTTGCCTTATGAAAGTCGACACTTCATGCAAAACAACTTCCAGACCAGTCTTAAGAAAATGAACCTCAGACATTGATGTAGATTAATACATACGATACTAAATTTAACATGTTGAAAAGGTCTTTTCTGCATTCTAATCATGATAAAGGGACGTTTTTTTCTAATGAAGAGAATTATATGGATGGCATTTTAACTGTGTGCTTCAGATACGCAAATCCAATGTGCAGTTACTATTTTTGACATGCTGTATAAACAAAATTATTTGAGCAGGAGCACCATCAGTCAATATACAAAGAATGTTGGTATTACTTTTTTGTAATGGTTACTCGCATGAAAAATGATCTGAATGAATATTCCAATAATGATCCAATGTTCCTCGTTTCATTAATACGAGTAGACGTAAATTAGTTCCTGATTTCTATTGTTATAATGCTGCGCATACAAACAGGTGTATTGGCAAAACCCAGCAATGGACAAACCAAATTACTAATCTATTTTCCGTTTACAACAATGTATCATATACGTAACTCACCCCCCCCCACACACACACACATACGCACACGCACACACAGACTACGTAAAATAAAATACTAATTGTCATTATCCTCTTGGTAAAATATTCCACAGGTTACCTACCTGGATTTCAGAAATAAAAATAATTTTCATATACCGTCAAGATCAGCACACAGTCCGCTAATTGGCGAGTGACATCTCAAGAAATTGATTTAATATGTCTAATCACTAACATCTGCTAGATTGATTTTCTTCTTCTTGAATCTCGACCGTACAATTTTTGCAACGCAGGGAAATAGATTGAACTGATTAATTTTGTTTCACGATTGTGGGTTGGAAGATAATCATTTATGAGACACCATTACCCTTTTAATATTACATCTCAAGGGTCAAAATGAACCGGAAACTTTTAATGAATGTGCTGTGGCAAATAACATGCAGCTGCTCCACTGCCAAATTTCGTTCCTGTTATATAATGCCTGTGAGTATTGATACTTTATCTCTAAAACTAGACTAACCTGTTATAAAATTGTAGCATGTTACTTTACGGTGAAGTATTGGCAGCAGCGCTGCCAGTTCTTCATGGTAATCTTATAACCAAGTTCTCAGTCCACATTTGAAATATTTGTCTCATTTGATCTAGCAGAAAACATTCGATGGAGAAGACCTCGCACACTTAAACTTTCCACTTGATATTCCAAGTCACAATATACCAATGTGTCTTTTATACAGCCGTTTAGTACAATGTAGCAGTCAGATGAGATCTTGTGTGTACCTAACTCAATTCCAAGACCTGAAATCAGTTAGTGGGCATCCAATGACACTATGACAAGTTTTCGGTTAATCTTTTCTAAGGTACAAGTTTACCAGTGCATTCAGAACTTCAACAGACTGCAATTTCATGGTGACGTCATGGTTCTGGTCGCCACCCCAGCACCCACCCAGACCTAACTGTAAACTTGTTACCCGCATTTTTTAAAGGCGTACCTCAAAATGTCAGCAAATGAGTGAAGAATGAAGCTTCTGATACGACAGAAAAAGGTTTTCTGATTGCCGGTCAGGGCGTACAATAGAAAAACATCTAGCAAATATTTACTTATTTTCGGCAAATTACCGACAAAGGGAATCCGAAATGACGGGTTCCCACATGTGTGCAGTACTCACTCGATACAAAGCGATGGAAATTGAATATTTATACAAAAGGTTACAGAGTGGACATGCAGAAGTGTCTGACTCAGAGACATGTGACAAGAATTATAAGAAGAACGCACTGTTATGTGCCTGGTCCTGTTTAGAATTTTTAATACAGAGTCCACTTTAGTGACAGACTAGCTATGCGACATTTTTCAATTATATCTGTTAGTGAGACTCTGAAAAAGCGACACCCTGCTATAGTATTCATGTTTATATATTTATATATATGTTTTTAAAGTACCATCGGTTTCCTTTTTTTTTTTCTTTGCTCTTTTTTGTCATTGCAATATGGATTAAGCAAGGCAGTAGAAACATCTGGCACAAATACACTTACTACATGGAGAAAATACTAAGGGAGTTACCTTTAAATTTGTTCAAAACATATGATTATAATACGTGGAAAACAGTTGACATGCCTAAAAACATATTATACATATATAAGGTTTTTCACTTTTCGTCATAATTCACAAGTGATTATAAAAGTTATCTTCACAATTTCAATAACTTGGAAGTCTATTTTACACATTATACGTAAAATCATCAGCATCGTTTTCGTGGTTGCTCCAGTCTGATTCTAGATGATGCAAAGTTTACATAAAGACAGGCTGTGTTATATGACTGGGAAGATGTTATAAAAAAGATATATATATATATATATATATATATATATATATATATATATATATATATATATATATATATATATATATAGTATTTGTGTCTTTTTGCCCAGAACCACTTCCTAGTAGTCAATATCCTATTCCGCAGTTCGAACTCTTTACTCTCCATAAGCTAACCTGTCCCTGTCTAACCTGTATATATATATATATATATGGGACTACTATTGTCTATATTGCACACGTTCCTCTGTAAAATTTTGACATAGGCTGTATCAGCCCAAAAAAATTAAAGGGTCTTCAGCGGGTAACTACTCCACATGTTTCGGAGCCTTTTACCTGTTTGTATTTGTGTCTTTTTGCCCAGAACCACTTCCTAGTAGTCAATATCCTATTCCGCAGTTCGAACTCTTTACTCTCCATAAGCTAACCTGTCCCTGTCTAACCTGTATATATATGGGATTACTATTGTCTATATTGCACACGTTCCTCTGTAAAATTTTGACATAGGCTGTATCAGTATATATATATATATATATATATATATATATATATATATATATATATATATATATATATATATGTGTGTGTGTGTGTGTGTGTGTGTGTGTGTGTGTGTGTGTGTGTTTGTGTGTCTGTATGTGTCTGTATGTGCGTCACACTTTTTACCGTATAGAACTCTGCACTTAATTTAGCTGTGCCTAGCTTTATCAAGAAACATATAATAATTGTGATCTATCTATCTATCTATCTATCTATCTATCTATCTATATATCTATCTATCTATCTATCTATCTATCTTCTACCTATCTATCTATCCATCCATCTATCTATCTGTCTATCTATCTATTTATCTATCTATCTATCTATCTATCTTCTATCTATCTATCCATCCATCCATCCATTTATCTATCTATCTATCTATCTATCTATCTATCTGTCCGTCTGTCTATCTATCTGTCTGTCTGTCTGTCTGTCTATCTAATTTAACATTTTTATGTGCGTCTGCACTGCGTATTTACCGTTTTTAGGATGCAGACAACCATAGGCTCTGGTGCCCTTAAGGTATTCAGCTTTATACCTTAAGGGCACCAGAGCCTATGGTTGTCTGCATCCTATGTGATTTTCTTTCAGTGTATAGTATCCTGCAAGTGCTTTCTCGGCACTTATTGCCTTTCATTTGGCAGAATTCATACGAAAAGCGTAGAATTTGTTTTACGTTTTAAGAGTGCGTATAGAGCTGACGATTTTTCTGTATTTAGTTTCCAAATACTCCCTACATTCAACCAGTTTAAACATTTGAATTCAATAAAACCTACATGGAATATGTTATGCTGCCCTACAGTAAAGCTAATCATTTTGTTTCGCGCTGTATGTACATGTAGTCTATCCTGTAAACTGTTTAGAGTCCTATACCACACGTTGCAGCCATAAATTTATTACTTAAGCTGAAATAAAGTAGAACAAACCATCTTGACATAACCGGATTATTTCAATTGGATTACACAATTAGCACACTACGGTACTAATTTATGGGCACTCCAAAACATACAGAGTACACACAGAATATATACAGTACGCACAAGACAATACAATACAAGAACAATATTACTATATTGTTAATGCAATGCTCATCCACTACAGGTGTACCACATACATATGATAATATATAACATAAAAAAAAACTTAATACGCAAAACTTCTAGTGTGCATTATAAATTGCTGCACTGCATAAAAATGTGTTCATTGAGTTTATCAGAAATATCTTTATCACCATAGATCAGGCACTAAACGAGGCGATGTGAACTGTTAAGGTCGGGTAAACTCCACCCAGGTGCAAACATTTTGCAAACAGTACTAAAGAAATGTGTTCCAGGGGCTGCGTAACGGGGGCATTTGAAGAAAGATGAGAGATGTTTTCACATGGATCATGACAATCACAGGCAGGAGATGGAACGACATTTGTCTTGTGAAGTTAAGCCGAGAGTAACCAAATCGGAATTGCATGTGGCATATACTAGAAACAAAAACATACAACCCCCCCCCCCCCCCAAACACGATTTCCATGTGAGACAAATGCAGCACAATGTCTATAGACAGGACAACACTATTCTGGTAAAATTAAAATGGGTATAAGGATGCTGATTGGCCGGTGTCAAGGAGTAGACCGTTCCAAAGATGTGGATGGAACGGATGAATTACCGTAACCCCTGGTCTTAAATCTAATTTCTCGTAAGTTAAAATGATTTCTCATATGAGAATTAACAGAATGTCGTATGACGCGGGGAACTAAGTTAGATAAGTTGGCGTTAGGTCATGCAGCATTGCATGGATCAAGACTAGTTTAAAGTCTTACGCTTGGTGGCCAATGTTTGTCATCCAAGTTCATTGAATAAGATATATTGGGGAGTGTGCTGCATTGCACTTGTGCATATTCTTGCTGCTTGGGATTGAACAGAATCCAAACAAAATTACTAACATGTCCGAGCAACTGTCAAAAATTGAACAGCCATATTCGTGAATTTGACGTATCGTAGTTGTATATAATCGCTGTCGGTATGTTCAGTGTTCCACTTCTCACAGCAATCGCTAAAATCACCAGTAAGAAAAAGAACTTTAGGGTTTAATTCCTATTAGTTGGCCGGGGGGGGGGGGGGGGGGCGATAATATACAATATGATTATCAAGCTACAATTTAAAAGAAATTCAACCTATAGCGCTGGGCTGTTAGATTTTTAAAAATCCAGATGACTATTGAAAGGCAGGTTGTCCCTCACATATATCGAAACCCCACCACCGGTGCCCGCTTTCCTGTCCTTACCTAATGGTGTGTGAAAACCTGCAAGTGACAAAAGTTCATTAAAAATTTTGACATAAGAACATGCTCGAAACATGACCATTTAATCCCACAAGATGCCTGTTTTTTCAATGATAACTGGATCTGCCATATAGGCATAAATATTCCAATAGCACTTTTACATTAACATATAGGCCTACCCTATAACTAAATAGAGTTAAACCAAGATTAAACATACATACAAAAATGCTAGGTACGCATCAGCACGTGATACTGTTCATAAGCAAGATAAAGATACTGCAATAGTCCGGTAAATTACGTCATGCATCAAGAGCATGGAAAATCACAAGGAATAATAGTCAGCATGGACAGGGTTGACACTGGGAATTTAGTGACGATCGTTCCTGTCAGGCGACAATGCACCATTCTCCCATCCTTCCTGTAGCAAGATTTAATCCTGTCATCTCGTCTCAAGGCGCGACCTCTTTGCACAATGTTGGGCCGTTTGTAAGTCAAATCTTTTATTTTTTTCCTTGCTCCAAATATACTTTTTGTCTTTCCCAGATGAAGGGAAAATGTATTTACTTCTAACCCTATTTTAACTTGACCTAGTTTGTGGCTCCAGGTTGATTCCACTTCTCTCATATATTTCTTTAAGTATATCAACACTGAGTCATCAGCATATTGTAATAGCTCACAATATGTTGGGGATTCCATATTGTTCACATATAAATTGAACAATAGTGTCCCCCCAGGTAGAATCCTGAGGGACACTGCACTTTACGTTCATAAAATTTGACAGAGGTAGACAGGACCGTCATAAACAACTCGTGATTCTCCAGGACTTTTTTTTAAACCAAGGTGTGTAAGTTTTGGAGTTTGATGACTTAAAACAAGTTTTCTTTCCACCTTGTCATAGTGACCAGTGTCTGGACAGGTTATTTTTACATTGATGGTGTGCGGTCACTGTTACAACGACCCTAACTCTATGCTGTAACACTGTGGCCACTAACCGATGTGAACTTGCTGAACTTGACCGTATGCTTAGTTCAACACAATGAACACAAGAGTACTTCCAGTGATATACGTCAGTGCTATTGCAGCAGGCGTTTTGCCACGTGGTAGTGATGATGATAATCTTCCCGATGCAGAAATGTGTGTGGGGTGGGGGTGGGGTTGGGGTTGGGGGGGGGGGGGGGGCTGGCTTTACACATTCTACTACCCATAACCAGACCCAGACATTTCAATGCAGTGGAAACAACCAGTGTCACACATCAACTGCTATCCCATCAATGGCTAATCTACACATTCTTATTGACAGCAGGAGATGCTTATGTGCGATGGACCATATTGTGTGCCTAGACACCCCGACGACGTTGTTTTACTGTACAGCTCTCGTCAAACCGACCAAATTGCTAGCCCGTCGAGCACGCTGGCGCGTAAATAAAAGAGAGCTAGCCTTATGTAGCATGCTCAAATAAGATGCTCGCAACATGCGAATGCGTGCCCGTCCCTCTTCTCATTTGGCTAACATCTGGCTACGTGCCAAAGGACGAGCATCATGCGAATACGCCGTATGCATATTAATTTCCCGCCACAAAGCACGGGTTTGACGCCAGGCGATCACGGGGAACGTGCGGGTCACATCACTGTCACAAACAGGGTCATCTGTTCATTTCTCACAAAATTAGCGTGTTTTTGTTTGTTTGTTTGTTTGTTTGTTTGTTTTGAGAAATTTAAGTTCCCAAATGCCAAACTAGTATTCATCTGGTACTTCCCGAGCCATATATAAGGACAAAAATTCCATCTGCCTTTCATAAATATTCTTTATTTCCAAACTATTAGTAATATTCCGCTTGTCCCAACAAGTACCGACCCGCATCTCGCCATATCCCGCCTAGCGAGACTAGGCAATCAGGTATGCAGCTGTGGCGGGAAATTAATATTCACATCTCCTATTGCAAGCGAGCATCGTGCGAGTGGCGACCGCATCGTGCGACCTGCCAGGTGCTTAACATTTGCAGTCACCTTGCGCATTTGACTTTTAATAAGGAGAGAACAGCTCGTGACATACATAAACTTTTACAAGATTTGGTTGGTTTGTCGTTGTCCAGATCGCATATAAGACGGTTAAGACGAAGCCTTGGCCGGAGCAGGGCAAACCATCGTGTGTTGTGGCCCTGACACCGCCGGTTCCGTCGTGTTCCTCTGTGAAGCTTTTTGTGGGTTGATGTCAACATGTCAATTATGATTGGTTCAGAGCAGCCACCTGTCGTACAGGTTCTCCTCATAACAAGAATGACTGACAGGAAATGCTAGCATTGCGCGGACGGTTTGAAACGTTAATTCAACTTCGCCAGACAGCCGTTGAGCATCGTGTGGTAGGCTCAACGCATATTTCATAGCACGCCAGTCCCCAAATGCGAGAACAAATGAGCACTAAAACTTATGCTTAAAAATGCATGCGCGCACGTTTGAGCACGCCAGTGGCAAGCATATCTCGCTGGCGGGATGGCAGATGCGTGGCGCAGTGCTCAAGCATGCGTTAGACTGTGCGAGTTTGGGTGGTCCATGCTGCGAGAGCTGTACTGCACACTACTTTACTTCCATTCTCAAGTTCTTTCCCTCATTCAGTCGTGAGTCACCTTGGTCAGATGAACTCAGTCCCAGCAATCACACCACAAGCCTTTCACACGCAACTCAACACTGGCTTTGTGGATCGTTGTATCCTGACAGACAATCACGCAGTTGTCACGAATATTTTGCATAACTCGGATATTCCTTCAGCTATCTGCCATAGCCAT
Organism: Hermodice carunculata; assembly: GCA_964020975.1. Classification (NCBI taxonomy): domain Eukaryota; kingdom Metazoa; phylum Annelida; class Polychaeta; order Eunicida; family Amphinomidae; genus Hermodice; species Hermodice carunculata. The sequence goes on along the minus strand of OZ026622.1, from coordinate 77,340,820 downwards.
TTTCAGTGTAAATACAAACCGTCCTAATGTGGCACTGCGGATTTAATCCAGCATTTTTGCGGAAAAATCATGTTGTCTGGCTAGTTTTATTCCTCCCCCGGAGGGGGGGGGGCAAGTTTGTAAAATCAGTTAATTATCCTATCAGCCCCCTTTGCTTGCTGTAAACACACAGCAACGTGGAACGAAAGGAGGTCCAAGAGGTCCCACATTATCACACTGCAATATACTTGTGCTTCTTGTATTCTAGGCAGCTTACCATGGAAAGTGTAATATAACGCACTTTATGAACAAGACAGTAATAAAACTAGACTAATCCGTAGTATGATACACAAGACCACTTTAGAAGATGACTGCATTACACGCATCCAACGGCCTTGGATGATACCGCAGACTACTCGTGTTCTGGTGCTGCAGACTGCGACCTCTCCTAGTTTCACGATAATACCATTTAGGTGTGTGAGTTAAAATTTAATGTAGAACACAGTTGATTCAATTAATATCTGTGTTACAGCGTGGCCGTCATCGACCTTACAAATCATTATGGTATCAGAGACATTCCAGGGGGCTAGGATTATATTGCTGGGTGGGCTTCCTTTCAGCTTTCTGTCAGAACTCTTTACACGAACAGCGTCATTGTAGACAAAAAGCAAACGGTTTTGAAACATCCAGTTAATGTCAACAGAGTTGTCGGCAAAAGGTGTTTTGGAGAAACTTTTCCCTCAAAACAGTTGTACAACCATCGACGTCTTATTCACAAGAATCCGTGTGAAAGCATCTTGCATCTTTTGTGTGGTTGTGCCAAAAATTTAAGTGTTCAAAATTAATGAAACTAGTGAAGTACTTCAGTGCATTGAAGGTGCCGGGGAGTACAACCGTTAGGGTTTGATTCTCTCTGCTGACAGTAACGCTGTACCTAGACGATGGATGTTATTCTCTTCTCCATGAACTTGGTAATAGAAAGTGACCGAACGTTAAAATTTTGTTTACTAGATATTAAGTGGATTGTCGTACTTAGAGACATATAGGGACGTCAGCCAAAGAGATGCTTTAAGTGATATACACGCGGTAAATTTAAGACACGTATTCTGGTATTATCCACTTCAGATCCTCTATTAGTCTATCGGCATATCTTAAGAAGTAACTGTTTAATCTGGTTTAAAGAAGTCATAATTTCATTGAAACTTTCTGCACCTTTTGTTGATATGCAAGCCCGTTAAAAGACATGAACAGTTTACAGGCTGAGTTAACATTGATGCAGACGTTATCGTGCGGGGCATTTTACTTTGCGGGATAAATAGTTACCAGGGTTATTCTTTCACTCAACGCCCAATTATTCCTATCTGGTCAAAATGAACTTGACATTAATGGATAACTTGTAACAACAAAAAGTTTATTTCACACTCTATCCTTACGTGATATGTCCGCAGTTAACCTTAGTCAGTCTGAAAGTCTCAACTTTCCCTCATTACCTAATAGGATTTTAGTGGTGCCCGTTCACGAAAGTTATATGCACCTGACATGTCATCGGCGTTCTTAACATACTTTTGCGACAATGACAAAAAAAAAAAAAAAAACCCAAAAAAACAATAAAACAAAAAAAAAAAAAAAACCCTTTAAGTTTAAAAAAGGTCCTTGTATCCACAAAAAACATACGGAAGTAAAAGTTGATGAACAAGAAATTGCAAATCCGCCTCAGGACAGAAATATACCTACCTCATTATTTTAAATTCATGTTGTCTTCCGTTTCAACCTTTTATCATTTCTGTATTTTATAAAATTAGTGAAGATAAAGAATAATGCTTCGATTTTGGCCATTTTGGTCGGCGGGTTTTGTTTGGTGTGTGTGTGTGTGTGTGTGTGTGTGTGTGTGTGTGTGTGTTGCTCTTTCATGACCTGAAACATGACCGTTTATTTAGCAGAATTCCAATTCTGAAGTCATATACATAATCAGCATTTTGACCGCTAGAAAACACGAACGCTGTTATGCGGCAATTTGTAATAATTGCGGAAATTTGTTATAACAGCCTTTTGTAATAAGAATGAGCAGAAATCTGCATTAATTTGTAATATTGGCGGAAATTTGCTATAAATTGCAGCAAAATGTAGTATTATAACAGTTTGTAATAACATCTTGCAGCAAAATGTAATAAATCAGGTATGCCCGGTTTGTAATAACATTGAGCTGAAAAAAAATGTTATACAATGTAACAATCGTACGGAAGTATAATTTTATTTAATTTTCTTTACAATCATTCTTAGGTAGAACGTCTTCTTGAAAGCTAAATACTAAATGCCCTGAATAGCTAGACATTGTGACGTTTTGAGGCAACGTGGTTAAATTCTCATTTGCTTCTTTTGTGTAAAGAGATGTAAATTCTTGTTTAGACGACCCCCGTTAGCAACGTTGATAAAGATGGACAGTCTCTACAGGACGAACGGATTTTTCGTCGATTAAATATATATTCATATTATTGGAAAGAAACGGTTCTAACCAATCCTGTTTACATTTGAAAAATGGGAATAAGTATTGCATACAACTAGTCCTAAAACAGGTATCACTTATAACATTTTCTATTAGAATTATATCGCACTTCCATAACTCACGGCCACTACATTTTAATGTAACAGCAGAAAGTGCCACACAAAGAGGCTAGAGTGTTGGTTTATAGGTGGTGTTGGTTTACATATTAGTTCTCCAGTAAATGACATGACCTTTAAATTTTGTTATTGTTTCCAGTCTGTCTGTTGCTGTGATAATTGAGCTTATGGATCGTATCACTATATTTTGACATCAATGCTAATTCCATGATGTAATTTAAAGATCCTTTAGGCCGAAACCTTTTTGTTTAGATAGGTCTAAAGAAAGTATGCCTACTTAATAAAAAAAGCACATATATTTGTTAACCATTTTTTCTAAATACTATTATTTCCCATGGCAGGGGCCTATTTAAAATTTAATTCCTGACATATTATGCCATTGCAAACATCTGTAAAACATGTTTGAAATCTTAAGATGCGGACGACGATAAACACAGTGGACATAATACAAACTGCAGGCCTATCTATTTTTCTACAGTTCCTTCGGTTGGCATTTTTTACCTGCTTTTGACCTAACAACTTGTTTGTTCCTAGAACATTGTCTGGACATGAGAAATATATGCCTCAAAATTTATCATAATGTTTCACGATGTATTCCTATTTATTCCCTATACATTCATCCATGGCTACTTTTTTTGTGCCAGTTTTGATGGATTCTGTTATTGGGTCTGTTTTCTTATGATTAGGGCAAACACAGTTTAAGGTCTTCACAAAGAAACTTATCAAGGCCTGGCCATGTTTCACTTTTTTTTTTAATTTTGGGAGTTCCATATTATGCCTCATGATGCATACCATGTGATTTTGGCGATCTTAATTATTTGCGATTGCCATATGCCTAAGTATCTGGTCGATAGGCCTAAATGTGATTAAATTTGTGACAGGCCTAAGAATTGACGAATTGACCGTGATGTGGGAAAGCGTTTTGCAAATAAGTGTGTCCTGCAAGCCTAATTAATAGCGGATACCCCACCTCTCTTAAATCAACTTTCGGATGAGTCCAAGTGGGAAGGCTTAGATCGGAAATGTCGGTCCTAGTGTTTGGTGATTATTGGCTGTGTGATCAAAATGGAAAGACGCAGCAGAGATCGCAGTGGATTTTTGGATGTTAGCTTGAAATGGGCCAGCAGTATAGTAAATATGCAAAGCTCTGTATAAATTACAAAAAAGAAAAGAAAAAGAAAGTATCGTTTCATAGAAGGCAATAGCATCCATCTTTGTGCCACTAGAATGAGTGTGAGCGTTCTATAAAACGTCCCCTTGTTCAGGGTATTTTGCTTTGGATAGCTTGACAAGAGCTTAGCGAGGATTTCCATCCCCAGCTATACTCCCAGCAGGAGGGTAATTATTTTCTGCCCCTCCGCGAAATGTAAGAATTTGTTAAAAATCAACAAATGCAATCAACACCATGTAGTGAACACAATTAATGCAGATTGAGTCAATGCATATTCTCTGCATGTAAGAAAGTAATCAAGCACGCGCTTTGGTTCAGGTTGAATATACCACAAACTCCCAAAAGCTCTTAAAAACGGAACTGTCCAGTCCTGTGACTGATCATCACATTAGCAACTATGTGGAAGTATTTATATTTTGCAACATAGTCTTTTATAACTTCGAATGATCATGAAAATCGTTGGAAATGCTCCAAAAATTTCTGATAAGTTTAGTTGTTGGAAGTAAATGCAATTTTCCATTCATAGTGTGTAAAGTTAAAATTGACAAAGGATCGCGAAATCCACGAGATTACCCTTGCAAGCAGAGTATCGGACGTTCAGGACCTGACTGATATACATCGATACGAACCGCCACTTATTTAGAGCCAGTCAGGAGGCTTCACTCTTTGTGTACTGAGAGCTAACGTTTTAAGAGGACCAGTTCATCTTGGAAGGGGCGTGCATGTGTGAACATGTTTGTGAAGTGGTTTGGCCGTGCAAGACTGCAACTTGCTGTTAAAACCAAGGCCCAAGAATAGGAAGGAGGTGTGGAGAAATGGCCTCTCCGATTGTGCCCGACATATTCCCTGCACTCGGCAATTTTGATAAATATCGAGATTATAGATATTTAGTCATAATGTGAAGATGTTTTGAGTAATTTTGCATGTTGACTCAATGTGGAAAAATATAGGTTTGCTGTTATATTTAGGTACAAGGAATTGCACGTTTTCCGAGATCTTATAACAGTATTAAAATTTATACACCAATTGATGTGAATGATTAAAAAGAAAAAGAGACCTTTTACATCTGTAAGAACTTCAACAACTGACGGGGTCATCTCGGCAACACCTGTTACATTGGTGTGCGCGGAACAGAAAGAAAATTCAATCATAGTACCTCGGAACTTCAGGAAGTCTTTGCACTTGATAAATATATGATCGAGTTTCGAAGAAAGCACTTGTTTTGAAATGAATACTGAATAAAATATTTTTCAAGGATACTTCAGTATGATTATATTTTATTACACACATGATTTAATACATTTTGCTGCAAGATAAAATTACCAATTGCAAAATGCAAGAGTATTTCATTTTGCCGCAACTTATTACAAATTACCACAAGTATCAGAAATTAATGCAGATTTCTGCTCGTTTTTTATTACAAACAGGCAGTTATTACAAATTGCCGCTTAACAAATGCAATTAATGGTAACAAATACACTCGATGGCATCTATTCGATCTGATTTCGTCTTTCCATACCTATTTGAATGCAATTCTTAGAGATCTACCATGAACATACGATTCCGATGAACTGGTTTGCCCAGCGAGCTGCTATTGCACCCCAAGTGACCGCCGAGCAAGCGGAAAGACTGACGATTTAAATTTTGAGGGGATAAGAGTTAACGTCTACAGTCAACCCAGGTGCTCTTTCACTGACTTGTGTTTCTATGAAAGGATGCATTGAATGAACAAGCAGTTTTATCCGTTGGTGTTTACTCAAAACGCCAAGGGTGTCTATATTAGGGGGAACCTTTGACACTTGCGAAACTGCATTACATCAATTCAATAGCGTGTGGACAATCGCATCTGGACCCAACAGACTCACTTGCTCTTTTTAATTACTCCGCTGCACGTCGTGCGGGTGTAATATAATTAGGAACAGGGGTAGACAAGCAGTGTGTCAATTCCTTGGTTAAAAATTACCCTTTACAGTCCCAGAACCAAAGAAAAAGTGTCATAGGTTGCGAAATTATTACATTGACTCTTGTAATCGTTATTTCGAATCAAGCAATTACTATTAAGAAACGGAATTATTCTCTGACCCCAATGGAATGATGCATACCGTGACTACGAGGATGGACTTTTTTCAACTGGTTACCGCTAAAAAATTGTAAAAAAATAAAAAATAAAAATAAAATAGACATGCTACTAGGCACTTGCAAAACATCAGCAACTAATAGGGGAAGGTGTGCAGCTATAGAACAGTTAGCATAACTGTCGATTTTATCAGTTGAAAGCCCGAAATTGCGTAGGTAAAAAGTTCAACATTATTGCTGTCAAACCGGTCGACGTGTGTCAAATGTCCTCTTTTTTATCTTTTAGTGAATAATATCATAGCAGGTTTGGCAGAGGATCCAGCAGATTTTACATCCCGCTAGTCAGCAGCTTTTTTCGGTTCGGAACCCATACCGCGGTGATATAGTCTTTATTCAGTCCTGATGCAATGTACGAGTTAACAGAAATATATCGATCTATTTGAATGGTACCACGAACGCTGTTTTTGCCTGGTATATAACTGTGTAATCGCGGCAAAATCCTACACCACAAACGAATTCAATGTATCTTCTACAGAAAGTTACCAAATCTTCTGTTAACAAGTCACTCCTGTATGGTAAACTGTGGTTTGTGGGTGTATGTCTGTGTGTGAGTAAACATTAGTCACTTTACATCTACATTTGAGGCATTTTGCCGACCAACAAGAAGCACTACAAAGATACATCGAGCGATGTCCATGCGTGTGGATGACATGTATACAAATATGGGATATAATTATACAATGAACTCATATGAGGGAGAGATTTTAGAATTGTACAGGTTAATCTGTAATCATGCAAAAGATGGATCTACAATTTTTATGTTGTGGCCAGAAACAATTCTAAACTGCTCACAGTCTCAATAGCTCCACCCCTGGTCAAAATATATAATTATCCTCATAGTCTAATTCTTCAAAATTCTGTAAATCTTTCCTTCGTCGAAACTATATGTGGTACAGTCCGTGCTTGTAGCTTGTTATTCGTACGTTTTGACGATGAACTTGGTAAATTGACAGCGGCTGCCAAACGATGTCTTACTCAATGTTGTGATACACACAGCTGAATCTCTCAAGGCTTCGCACTACTTATCAACACACGATTCGCAAAAACTCACTGACACTGATTTGGGGCCCCAACGAAACTTGCCATCCATTTGCACAGTACAGTCTAAGGTTTTATTTGTTATTTTACTTACTTAGTAGCAACTCGTTTGACACACGTATTTGGTTTCTTGCGACAAAAAACGTACTTTTACCTGGATGACATGCAACTCATTTAAAAGCTTAGTTAGTTCTGGGGGTTAAAGTTCAGCTCTGCCGGCAATATTGAGAATTGGTAAAAATAGTCTATGCCCTCCTTCATTGATAATGGATTCTTTGATTGTAAGGGATGAGTTGAGAGTGAAACTATGCCAAACGGTAGATAAACACTCTTTTATTTCAGCACCAGATTCTAGAAAGATATATCACAGAAAGTCCCAAGCTCTATCCAGTATGTGCACGGGGAGGCTGTTTTATTCAATTACACCTGTCTTGGTCAGAGAAATGTCTTAATGCATTGTGAAGAGACTTTTTTCCAGCTTGGCTTTCTGCAATGCCCCAGTATTTCTCCCATAGTGTTAGTATTAATTCACCATAGGCTTTTCGACAATAAGTTTATTCGATGATGTATTGCGTGTTATTGAGCAAGTAATCACCCAGGGATATTTCAGTTCAGTCAAAGCGTCATTAATGAATCCTCTCCCTTTCCAATATGTGTTAAGATTCTGTCCCCCCGTCAATGCATGAAACATTGGGTCATAGTGGTACCAAGTTTTGGTGCAAAGTCTTGAACGGTAAAATGGGAAAAGCGTTTTGGAGCTAAGAGCACTCAAGATTGCTGAATATCTTCAAGAAAAGCAATGACCAATATTTTATCAGTAAAGGCCTGGCTAGAGCTGGTAAGACCCCGGCCTGGGATATTTAAAACTGTATACATCAGCTTCAGGTGCTTTGCTGTACTGTGCGCCATAGTGATATACGTACTGTTGACATAAAGTACATCATAGAACTGATTGAGGTGCTAACGTGAAACATGATTGTTTTTATCACAAAGAAAAAATACACTTTATATTAGAAGTATTTCTCCGACCAAAGCAGTATATTGACAGGTAGGTTTCATACCAGTTTGTCTTATCCTTAGGAGAATCGAATGTATATATATATATATATATATATATATATATATATATATATATATATATATATATATATATATATATATATATATATATATATATATATATATATATATATATATATGTAAGACTTTGTTGTAATTTGTGGCCATCAGGACTCATACAATACAAATTGAAATCGGTAAAAATATGCGCGGTTGTTCGAGAGCAGAATTAACATGTATGCAATAAAGCACAGGATGGTAATATTAAAAATGAAAATTGGACTTCAGTAAGATTGCAAGACATACATATAGACAATATATATATATATATATATATATATATATATATATATATATATATATATATATATGAGTGTATGTTCCTGCAGCCGAACAATTCGCTGCTGTGACAATATCCAATTTTTGATATCTGAAAATTGTGGAACTTGCAATGGTACTGCTGATTGCATCAACAAGTGGAATTTACTTCATAAAGAAAATAGCATGTTGGATTGTTTTTCCGTTTCTTTATTTTTTGTATCGCAAAATTGGCATCAATTGTCTGCCCATAAACCTACGAGAGATTTGCGTGATAAATGCAACATTATGGCCGGAAGGTAGGACGGGGTGAAGGTATATGCTGCAGTTCTCACAAACGGTTATCAGACTGCCGTGAATACGCAAAATGTTGACCTGAAATCTATGGAACTTTGTTTCCCCGCTGGGAAGTGTATATAATGAAAATCGCTACACGAATTATTACACAGTTAGTGTTAGAGTGGTTTCATAAGGCATGGGTGGCATAATCTAAACCATAGCTCTTGGCTCCAAGGTTCCCTGAACAGCTTAAATTCTACTACTCAGTTTGAAAAGAATCATTAAAGGTGAATTGGAAACCACATGTATATGCTAAGACTTATTTTACATCAAGTAGCTTATCAAGTTTGACTTAAGGCTCTACTACTATCGTCAATATGCAATTGAATATTGAATCGGAACACGCAATATGAATAGCTGATGAGTGCACATATATCACCAAATGTAACGGATTGTTATCTTTAACTTTAAAAAGCAATTGACAACATATGCAAGGTAAATTCCATAGATTGGTTCCATATGACAAAAACACTCTATTTAAATCATCTACGCGACAAAAGTGATCCCTGAAAAGAAAAAAAAATAGAATTTTAAAATAAGCACGTTCATAAAAACTTCCTGTTGTGCATGCATTGCAAATAGCAAAGAGTGTCTGACACATACAACAGTCCTAGGCAAATGATCTAAAGTGTGCTGCATGTATGCAGTGTAAAAAACGTCAGCTCTTTTTGCCAGTAATCATGAAAATGCAATATTGCTAAAGCTCTGCAGTATTTTTATTTAATATTTAAATTTGACATTAACTGCAAGATATAAAATATTTGAAATAGATCAGTGTATACTACACTAGAACCAATATTTTATTCAATAATCGTCATGGAGAAAAAAAAGGATGAGGTGTCCTGCAACTTTTTTGTTCGTGAGCGAGATTATAAAATCCTTACCTTACATTATACCAATATCTCTCGTTGACAGAAACAGGATTAATGTTACCTAAGTGTTGTGGAGCGTCATATTATTCATTTTTATTCCTCTGGCCATTAGTTCTCTTACGTGGTTGGTCCAGGCGAGGTCTGAACGAAAGATTAAACCTAGTTGTTTATTTTCAGATTCTGCCACTAGGTTTTCATTCATGAACAGTATAACAGGATATTGTAAAGGAATTCGCTTTTTTTCAAATAACCATACTACTTTTTTGAGTGTGTGTGTGTGTGTGTGTGTGTGTGTGTGTGTGTGTAAAAGATATAAACCACTGCCGCAACCAATCCCCACTTCATGGAAATTATTATAAAGGATACCTGTCGCCTGAGCGCATCATTTACCCTAATAAAATGTGTCGTATAATCAGCAAATAGCCGCATAGATGACAGTTATATATTTACAATGTCGTTTATGTACATAAGAAACAAGAGTGGTCCTATAACAGAACCTTGAGGGACGCCTGCATTGATACTTCCCCACATTAATGAAGCTGCATGGACTACCACCTTCTGCATGCAGTCGTCCAGGTAATCAGCAAGCCACTGCAACAGAGGTCCACTCATGTCAGATTTGTGCAATTTTAGTTAAGAGACCTGGGGAATAGAAAGGGTCGAATACTTAAGAGAGGGGGTCATATAGGCATTGTCTGCTCTTCGATCGTTTTCACTTTCAAGAAATAACTTATGTTTAAACCAATGCTCAGGTTTTGTAGCAAGAAAACAAAAACAAAACAAAAAAAAACAAAAAACAAAAAACAAAAAAAACAAAAAAAAAAAAACAAAAAACAAAAAAAAAAACAAAACAAACCCACACTTTAATATACTTTTTGCATGTCGATAGTTTTACAAAAATGATGATACAAGAACACAAGCTGATTTACCACTCTATATCCTGGTAGGAATCCAAACTGAAATTCTGATAAAACGAGGTTATCACAAAGAAAATTGAATACGTGATTATAGACTACTTTTTCAAAAACTTTACATACATATATAGTATCTAATAAGGATGTGGGTCTATAGTTACAGCAGTTGCTAGGTGATCCCTTTTTAATAATGGAACCACATTGGCATTTTTTCCATCCGCTAGGGAATTTGCAATTGATCAAAGAGATGTTGAACAATTTTGCCAGGGAGTCTGAGATCGACGGAGCTCCTTCGGCAAGTGAGCGTGCGCTTCAACTATCTAGGCTAGTTGCTTCAGATGTGCCCAGGTTTTGTAGGATACAAAACCCTTTGGTGCTAGTCACTGTAATATTTTCGTATGTATTTGGATCATTATTTATTTGTTGCGGTAGTGTATAATTTGTATCCTCAACCTGGGCTTGGTTGATGAAGGAATCATCTAAATTTTGAGCTTTGTTTCATTGTCCGTGAATGTTTTGTTTGAATGTATCAACGGCAGAATATCAGAAACTTCGTTGTTGTTTCAAAAGAATTTAATGGTTTGCCAATGGCCTTTTTTTCTTTGTTAGGTATTGCTTATTGAATCAGCCAGACTATCATAGTTATCATTTTCCTCCTGCCTTAAGTCATCAAGATATTTGTTTCTTAGTTGGCTAAAGTATGACCAGAGTGATGGTTTCAATTTAGTCGTGCGTGGATGCCTTGTACCTTCCGCTTGACAGTGCGGAGGGCAGACGTACATTACGGAGCATCACCTGGTCTTATTGTAATAGTGCGACTTGGGACACAATACTTTCTTGGGGGATAAAAGTTTCCGTCCACTTCGCACATGAAATATCAATATTCGGTGTCAAAGCAAGCATCCCAATTACCGTGCAGTAAATTTGTTCTAAAAATCACATTTCACACATACTTAAGTAAATTCGGGTTATTCGCCCTCAACAGCTACAAGTTTCCCCGATGTCACAGCCAATGTCCTTCTGCCACCCATTCTCTCTCTGTCTCCCTCCATCTTTTCCTCCATCTTTCCCGCCATCCATGTCTCTCTTTGCTCTCTCTCTCTCTTTCTCTCTCTCTCTTTCTCTCTCCCTCTCTTTATTTCTAGCTGTCCTTTCTCTAAAATAGGAACAAGGCTTGAATTGAGTGGTGCTTCTTTTTCGTTTCTCAGTGAATCGTTCGAATTCTTTCGAATTAACTGGTATTACCTGCTGGTTTTAACATTGGGCTTAGACCTCAGTGTCATAATTGTCTAGAAATAATCCATAGCCTATCTAGACTGCAAGGCTAGCATGCAGGACATTACGGAGGGCATTTATATGGAATCTTTCTCTGAATCTACATTGAAACTACCCACTATTTGTATATTGTACGTGCAAAGTGACAATTTCCACTCAACCCAATCGACACTGCGTACCTGTCAATGAAACACAAATGAAGGCTCGCAGGAATTGGGTGAACCTCAACTTTGAAAGACACTGGTTATCTCCTTCTGGAAACTCTCTGCTGTCTTAGTATAGAAATGAGAATATAGATAATGCCTTCGAGTTCTTTAGTGATCCGAGAGTGAGCAAAGCTTTGAAGGCCACAACCTCTGAGAGGTCACATATCAGAGATATTGTAAGATCAGCAATTACAGTTAAAATTGGTGAAAACTTGGAGAAGTAAGACAGAATGTGGGCGAATTGCAGGACTTAGAAACTGATGTAGCGCGCCTCAAAACGCACGTAAATGAGTTGCAGGATAAACAAAACGCAGCAGAATAATCCAGCTGGTGCAACAGTTTACAGGTTGGGACTGGAGCTGTGAAAATTGGTAAGGAGGTTACAGATAAGATTATTCTTGGTGTTGCGGAGGTGATGGGTGCTGCGTTATCTTCCACTGATATTGACAGATCGCATACCGTGTGGGCAGGAGACATGACAGCCACATATTTGGACGCGACTTTCACTACCATTGTGCCTTGACTTTACCATTCTAGCGTTACAACCCACCTATTGTTCAAACTGAGTGTACCCTATACACTGTTACTGCATTTTCTCTGTCTTCTCTCTCTCTTTTTTTTTCTTTTATTGACTTAGCAGGCATGGCATGTACACGGCTCTGACCTCGGTTTTACTAAGCTCGTAATATATATACATATATGTATATATATATATATATATATATATACAATATACATATATATATATGTATATTGTATATATATATATATATATATATATATATATATATATATATATATATATATATGTGTGTGTGTGTGTGTGTGTATTTGCTGACACACACATGAACATTGAAATTTCAAACTTGACTTTTTTCTCACAACTGATCAGATGCTTCTAGTAGTGTTGACATCAAAATCAGCTGTTTCCTTACAATTCTTACATAATTTATTCGGAAGTGTTTATGTGCTATTAACGTGCAGTTCAGATATTTCCATAACCTCAGCCAGACATTTTTTGTTCCCAACCGTAATTTTGTGACGATATTTTACATGCCTTCTCATCGCAGCTTAACTCTGTTACTAACTAAACTCGACTGGATATCTCTACTTGCTGGTTCTATTGCATTCCACATAACAGCATTTGACCAACATATTCAAGCATGTTTATATCACTTGCAACGACTCCTATTAATCTCAGTTGTACAGTAAGTTTAATCCAATTGGTATATACTTACACAATTTGTAAAGACATGCTTAGGTGCACACATGAGGTTTCAGATAGGACATGTGATGTATCGCCACTGTATTTTGTTTTGCCATGGTAAACTATGACCAATAATATAATAATCTTCTAATGTGCATGAAACTTCTTAGTAATAGTATCATATCTATGCATAGCTAATTTTTTGTCTCCTGGCTCCATATGGATACATTTTGCCAACCCCTCCTTAATGCACATTTGTTGAGGTTGCGATATTCATCGACCTGGTACTGTATCCATGTGTAAAGGGAGAGGTAGTTACAGTCACTGAACCCAATATGGCAACTTTACTAATATTGTCAACATGATGTTTACGTTCATGTGATGCATATGCATATGTAGTTTGTTGGTTCTTGGTAGATACTACCCCACCATGTTTGTATGTATTCACGGACATGTGCGTGACTGGATATGCGTGTTTGCATCAACATGCAGATAAACCCATTAATGTATATGTGTGTGTGTGTGTGTGTGTGTGTGTGTGTGTGTGTGTGTGTGTCTGTGTCTGTGAATATACATATGTATATATGTATATGTGTGCATTCGGGTCATCTCATATCATATTTTTTAATCATTTCATGTCTTTAATTTAATTTTTCTCGGGGTGTACCACTAAAATTGCTACTAAATTTTCTAGGACTATTTGGGTTCTTTTGCGAGTTAAGCATTCATGTCAGCATGATATTCGACTGCATATCAGTCCAGTGTCATCTATTTTCGTTAAACTATTATATTTTTTCATGCCAGACATGTCAGTAATCATGCGATTGCCTTTACTGTACTTTTGACATTTTTTTTTGATTGTTTCATATCTTCAACCTCAAATTCACTATGCGAATTTAGGGGACCTCGTATGAGCAGTACATTTACTAAGTGTTCAAATCAAATTTACATTCACCATCTTTTTTCTATTTCAATGCCCAGACTGTTTAAGTAAAAATTAAGACAAATTTAAATCCTATCCATATTTGTATAAAGCCCTGCCATCATCCTCAATCAATTCATTTTTTTTCTATTCAGAAATATGGACAAATTGATATTTTGTCTTATTATACAGTCATAGATGTATGTTGTACTTTCTGCCATCGTTACGGAGTTATCCAATTTTGATTTACATCTGGACATAGCCCTTTTTCTCTCATCAACTTTGCCCTTACCTAATTTTCATGTGTTTTTGCATCTTTGTCTGTACTTTTGTCTTTTTTGTAACGTGTCATGGTACCATGTAACCCTAAACGACATTCATAAAGTGGCTGACTTTTGTCAGTCCATCCCGATTTATATGAAAATGACACATTGGAAACAATTTTATGGGGTTGTGCTTCTCTGTGTTCTTTTCCTGTGTAAAACACATTATATTCTTCCTTTACATATTCTTCCTGTTTTCAATTGATGTTCATGCAAACCCTGGTCGCACTCTTACCTCAACCACCTGAGTTCAATCATTCAAGCGTCTGCAGCATATGAGCTATCGGTAAGCAAGACGAAAATCATGTGTTGACCCGATCTGGTAACATTAACATTATTGCTTTGTCTGAATCTTGGCTAGCTGAACATTACCCAAATCAGCTCCTTCTAAGTGATGACTGAGAGCCTCTGTATCGTACATAAAGCACTACAGGAGGAGGCAGCAGGGTTCTGACGTTTGTTCACTCTTCACTACCATGCGTAGGACGCCCGGATCATGTAAACCTAGATTGTAATTGCGTTTGGGTTGAAATTTCGACCCGGCAACTTTCAGAAGGTATTATTTGATGACTTCTATCGCCCACCAGGCCAGTCTGCAGATATCCGTGAGGAATTTTTCATGTCTGTCAACCCCAAATATATTTCAGTAGTAACTGATGATTTCAGTGACAGGTGCTCGGATAGGAACTCCCAACATGAGGACAGCTATCTAGGTTTATATCTGGTCAACCTTGTGAATTAACACAATCTCTTTCAAGTTACAGATGAACCCTTTAAAATAGTGAATACGAACATAATTTATTAGACCTTATCAAGTAGAAATTTGGGCCACCATGTAATCGTATTGTTCCCCCCCCCCCCCCCCATCCGTAACGAGGAGAAGCCTTTCAAAAGATCATTATGGGTAATCAATAAAGCTAACATTATGACCTCAATGCTGCCCTTTCTTCAGCTTTTTGGAACATTGCTCATGGTGTCTTAGGTTCTGATGTTAATGCCCCACCTCTGCCTGATTTCACTGAGGCACGTTTGCACAATATTACCATAAATGAAGACAGAGTGAAGAAAGTTCTACCTTCCATGACGCTATCCTCTGCATTCAGCTCAGATAATACAGTCAATACGCTTCTTAAGAACATTGCAGACTTGATCTGTAAACCCCTTACAAAAGTCATTCAACTTTCTTTAAGCCTTTCGCACTTTCCAGATGTTTGGAAGAGATCCAACATTTGCCCTGTCTCTTAAAGGCCAACAGAAAGTTCAACAAAACAATTATCGCCCTATTTAGTTGTTCTGTAATGTTTCAAGATTGTTTAACCGACTGGTCTTTAATGCACTCTATTAATACTTGACCCAAATAACCGACATACTTTCAAATATTCTGGCTCTAAGGTAAATGACTACTGTCAATCAGATTGCGTACAACTTTCACAACATCTAAAATGGCCTAGAACAGCCCAAAGAAGCCAGAATGGTGTTTCAAGATGTGTCCAAGGCGTGTGATAAAATTTGGCTTTCTGGTCTCTTTGTTTAAGTTTTGTCAACTCGCCATATCTGATAATTTTACAGCATGGATTGTTAATTATCTCTTTAATCATTCGTAGCCATTTGCATTTTTTTAATCAATTTATCCATATACTTAAATTCAAGCCAGGTTAAATATAAATCTGCCAGTAAAGCGGAGCAGTTTCTACCTATTGAAATGCCTTTTATTTGTTGAAAAAGCAATGGTCTGCATTGAACAAAAGGATTGTCCAAAAGAAACTTTATAGCATCGAACAAAGTTTCAACAGTGTAATATGTAACGTTCCTTTTTTAATATTTATTGTGTGACCAGTGTGCTTTCTTTGTGTATGAATTAATATTTATATATGGTTTACCATTATGTTTAAACACTTTGCTTCTCGATTCTGAAAGTAAACTTTTGACTTCATCTATGGGTAGATTTGTGTACAGTGTATAAAAATCAAAATATTTGATATTTTTTTGCCTTTTCATCTTTGATTTTAGATACAGCTCAGAAGAATTGCTAATACTCCAAAAACAATTTATTTCACAGTTTCAAGAAATTGCATTACAGTATTTACGAAAATGAATCCTAATTGCAGTCAAATTCAATGTTACTTCTTTTGATAATTGTTTTGTTGTACATTTTGAAGCACCGGCTGTAAATCTAAAGATTTAAAGGTTTTTTTTAAATGTAATTTGAGTATCCAGAACGAAAGTGGAATAAAGGAGTCCTCTTCGGAAATTTTGATATTAAAACCCTTTTCATCTCATTTTTATGTATATCTATCAAATTATCAATGGACTTTTTTGTGTTATTTATATACGCCATTTCCTCTTATGTCTGAACTATTGTTTATATCAAGTTCCATTTTCAAAACATCCAGATAATATTTTTTGCAGATGATCCCAAAATTGTTACCTGCCTCATCTATGTTAGTGACTACAAATCTTTCTTGTAGTTCTTTGACTGCTTTTGAAACTTTAGACTGTTTTAGATTAACTGTATTGGAATTCGTAATAATATCCTGGGGGTTTGTAAAGATAAATTCTATTTCGGAAGACTGATTTCATGTTTGATAACCATCCTTAAAATTTCAAAGACTCCATTTTTTCTTTCTTTGCCCATTTCATACAGTAAGAATCGAATACATCAGATGTATCCTGAAAAATACTGTCAATGTTAAACTTGGGACATATCCGAAATTTTTTGCCCTTTTTCATCATTTCTTTAAAACTTGAATTTTGTATTATGTGTTTTCAACTTGAATTTTGAATTATGTCCAAATTACCTGTAAATCGATGTTTTTGGTATGCATCAACAAAATTAGAATATTTACTATTGGACATACAGTCACAATTTTGATTCGCTGCGATATCTCAAGAGTAATTGAAGCCAGACATTTTTTTTTTATAATTCATGATAATTTGTCCAATGTTTATGCCATTTTTATAGGAAATGAAGGGGGGGGGGGGGGTCTTTTATTTTGCACTCCTTAGGAATCATGTTACGAACAAATATCAATGTTTAGTGAATCAATAGTTTTGTGTTTGAAAGGAATGCTGCAAAGCATTTGATCTATATTCTTTTCTTATTAGAATCTGGTTTCCGAATAGTTGTTGTGTAAGCAAACACTGTTGCGGAAATTTGTGTTCCGAATCAGTAGGAACTAAATATTCCTTGATTCTTTTTATGTCTCGAAATGATAGTTCTTTAAGAGCTGTATGTAATTGATAAATGCCATTGAAGAAAGCCTGTAGTAAATTTTGGACAAGATCTTTTACGGTTGCTCTTTGACAACTGTGGACATGGCCTTTCTGATCTTATCAAATCCATACAGTTTCAAGCTGTAAACATATGCACAGGTGCATTAAGGCGCAAGTCACACGCCAAACTCTAGGTGAACTTGGTGAACACTAATCAGCAGGAGGAGTCCTTTAAGTAAGTTGCTTCTTCTGTATAAAATTTATCACAACTTAACACACTCCTATCTCTCGACTAATTCCTCCAGCTCTCATTGTGCATAGCACGCACCACATTAGCCCAGTACGTCCCAGTAATTACAAAACCAATCACTCAGACAAATCAATATCCCTCAAAATGTTCAAATCAAAACTGAAAGCAACTCTACTAGCAGTGGATAATATACCAGTGTATAGTTCTCATGGAAACAGATTCTTCAACATTAGTCATACCCAGCTACTTAACTTTGATCTCTTTGATGTCACCATCATCCAGCAACCTACATGTTTCTGTTGCTACCAAACGGAAGATCTGCTCCAGTTTTTGTTCTTTCGCCAAAGTTTTCAGCTTGCATAATTAAACTTCTCAACTCCATCATCCCTGTTATTGCTCCTGGCATTCACAAGAATCTGATGATAGACATAGCGAGTAACAGAATAGCTCATAATCTACTCTTTGGTAGCGACGAATTGCCCATTCCGTTCAAAATATACACATTTGTGATGTCTTTCACAAATGCATCACAGACACAACACGCTTCATATTATAGTTTTGTTATGCATAAGCAGTCAGTTGCAATTAGTTAGTCGCTGATAATGGTGTCTGTGCATTTACATATACTTATTCTTACATGCCTTTTATAATTTCCCTACCGCCAGACCCTATTGTTGAGAACAGGGATGTATATGTGTGCTTCTACTTGCAGTGAACCATTTGCTTTGCTTTGTATTTCTGGTGACTTTAACAATCTTAATATTCGTTTTTTTTGGTACATATCATAAATCATGTGGACAGCTTCTTTGATAATTTTGGTAGCTTTGTTTATGCTTAACGCTGAAAGCTGGCTGACAATGAAACATTCATACTAGAGTGTGTGTCTGTGTGTCTGTTACGTGCTTCTCTGTACAAAAAAACAGAGGCTTTTGACCTCCCATTATTACTGACTTCAATAAAAATGTTCCATGTCTGTAAACCCGATCTCTTCCACGTGGCTTCTGGTAGTGTTTTTACTGGAAACCATCAGACGCAAACAAGCCGTATCAAACGATAATGGTGTTTGTGCATTTATGTTTGAAACGACAAGGGAATGGTTGGAAGAACACGCCCAATTGCCAATTATTTCAGAATGACATACACCAATATCAAGATACAGTAGATACTACCCATTAAAAAACGACTCTGCAGTTTTCATGTTGAGATAATTTTAGTAAAATACGTTTCACAACAACAAAAGCTAAGATACATGGCTCCTTGTGAAGTTACTGCATATATATATATATATATATATATATATATATATATATATATATATATATATATATATATATATATATATATATATATATATATGACGACATTGCATTACACTACAATTGACAGATGCATAAATGCACTGAAACTAGTATGAAAGATATTGATTTCCATTGACGGCAGTATATTGCATGAAGTAAAAATGGTAGACATATACTATAACTGCAATATGGTAGTTAGATACACTTATAATTTTGCGTATCGTGTCGTTTTTATACTACGATTTATTTCTACGTGAGCATACTATGGTATAATTAAAGTGTAAGTGATGTTCAATGATACTACTGCTGTAAATGTGTGCCAGTGAAATACCCGACTTGATAAAGAATATTCAACAGAAAGTAAGGCTTGCAAGACTGCATGTGTATTGTGTAAGGACCATTAAAAAAGTATCGTTGTGTGAAATTCAGGACATATCTGCTTTTGCCCAAATAAAAAAATGAAAATTTAACAGAGTCCTATGCTGATATGGTGTCACTGTGAGGTGGAGCTGGACATATACTGAACCCCAATGAAAAGTATCCACATGCCAATTTTGAAGTATTTTATTGTTTATACTTGAAACATTTCATACCTAGACGTGCTTAGAACTTAACAAAGCATTCACTTTTCTGGCGTAAAAATAATGTCACGCTCTACCGACATTAACGTCACTTACAGGCAAAAAATGTCATTAACTGCCCTAATTGAAAGTCACACAAATTTTTCTGTTCAATATGGGATGTGGCCACCTCGAGCATCAACACATGCTATACATCTGCGGCGCATACTGCTGACCAGGGTTTGAATTCTGTGTTGGGGAACATTATTCCATTCTTCCTGCAGAGCTTGGATCAGCTGGTTTCGGGTAGTAGGCCTAGGTGTCCTCCGTTGAATACCTTGGCCTAACTGATCCCACAAATGTTCAATAGGGCTCAGATCGGGTGAGAACGCTGGCCATTCCATGACATTGATGTTGTTCTCATTGAGAAAGTTCATTGTTAATCTTGCAGAGTGTGCACGTGCATTGTCCTGCTGAAAGATCGCCAGATCTTGATGCTGCTCCATAAATGGGACCATGTGCGGCTCCAGCACCTCATCAATGTACCGCCTAGCATTGAGGATCCCTTGAATGACCACTAGGGGTGTCCGGTAGCGGTTGCTGATGCCTGCCCACACCATGACAGAGGGTCCACCCCATCGATCTGCCTGACGGACACAGGCATCTGCATATCTCTCCCCAGTCCGGCGCCACACACGTTCTCTGCCATCTGCTCTGCTGACACAAAAACGGGACTCGTCAGTAAAAAGGACGGTATTCCACTGCTGGCAAGTCCACCTGGAGTGTGCTCTATACCACTGCAGTCGTCTTTCTCTTCTGGGTTGGGTCAGCAGGTTACCCCTGTAAGGTCTTCTGGCTGTTAGGCCACTGCTCCTCAGTCGCCTCTCCACAGTAGAACTACTGACAGGACGGTGATTCACCCCTTGAGTCTCACGGGCTGTTTGGGCTGCTGTACGGAAACGGTCTCGCAGGTGCATCAGCCGGATGTGACGGTCTTGGCCAGGTGTTGTCACTCTTTCTCGGCCAGGCCTAGGCCGATCATCTACGGATCCAGTTTCTTGTTGCCGTTCAATTAGTCGTTGGATGGTGCGCCGAGTACACCCCATTCTTTGTGCGATTTGAGTGATTGGGACTCCACCCTCTGCAAGCCCCAAAGCATGGTGTCTTTGACCTTGGCTCAGACGCGGCATGATCGCCTCAACACACCTGAGACCACTGGCTTTTTTCTTGGCTGAACATCCCTTTTTAAAGCCACTGAAAACATCAGGTCATTTTAGCCATCCAATAGGAGTGGTGGTCAGAAGCCATATTCGGTGCACAAAAGTCACATGCATTATGTAACAACCCAGCAAAAGTTAAAAAGTTGTCCTGAATGACCCTGATGTAGGCTCCAAACCATGCATATATGCACACACAGTACTTAGTAACTTACAAAATTAATGTGTTAATTTTTTTATGTGGATACTTTTCATTGGGGTTCAGTATATAATTGAAAGAATGAAACTTTAAGTCATGCCAAATCATTGCTGCCACAGATGACCTGCTGGTGTTTGAGGAGGCACAATTTCCTTCTAACACAGCAGCCATTCCTGAAGTCTCTGACATTGATGACATCGGCTGATGTGTTGCCTTGTTAATACCTCAGTAATATGTATTCATTAACATGCATAGTTTTGTGTCATTTCAATTGGTTGTCAAGTATATTTGTAAGGATCAGCTACATTGTTTGTGATCATCCAGGATGAGCAAATGCGATTTTTGTAATTTCGGTACTAGTGAGTACATCTATATCTCCAACCATTGCTTAGACATCTGTGTCTAGTCCACAATGCCCTACACTGAGTTGGAATTTGATTGTTCTAAAGACCTGACAGTCCTGTTGGTGCGACTACTCCTTTTCCTCTGGAAGCAGGGGTTGACATCCAGTACCAATGTGCCCCATTTTCTGCCTTCCTTCTTATAATTGGGCACAACTGTCGAGTGGGATCAGGGAGATGATATGGGCCTCCCTGGTATCAGGGAGATGAGATGGGCTTCCCTGGTGGTCAAAAGGTAGGTATACTCACTAATACTGAAATTACTAAAACTTTCATGTATTGGTTACGTAATGTGACCATCCTGCCACCATTGCTGATATACAAATGCAGTGGTAGGAGGGAGTAATGAAACATGCATACTGACCAACACCAACCAGTACTGACTGCCTGGGGGGACCATTGGTATGAATGAGGAGAAAAAGTCCGTTGGGAAGACCTTAGAGGTTTGTGAAAGTGAGGATGCCAACTGCAGAATTTTTGCATCAGCCTGGAAACACTTCTTACTAACCAACATGGGTCAGCCAATTGGCCCCTCAGGATAACACCCGCCAATTTATGAGCAGTCTGCCATGAGGGAGCTGCTGCCTATTTCCACTCTTCACGTCTTGGGGACCTAGTAGGACCAGTAAATACTGAAAAACTTACTGGATGCCCAGGTGGCAGTCATATGGTTCCATAAGACAGTGCCAGGTTGAAATAGGTCAACTAGCACTTGGCCTAGTGGAGCCCAGGTACATCCGCCGAATAATAGTCTACTGTAGGCATGCCAACCTAAAGACTGCATCAGAGTGTAAACCCTGAGTGTGCCATAAACGAAAATATGGTGGCTGCCATGATGAGACAAGGGTATTGTAATGGACAAATATCAGGGCCCTATGCGAAGGAGCCTTGTACAAGAGAAAATGCATAAATGCCCTCCTCTTGCATGATCAAGTCACACAGGCAGTGCTGGGCAAAATTTGTAGGCGATAGCCATCTGCAAGCACAGGGGATATCGACTACAGCAACGCTCCTTAGGACTTGCCAGAAGACAATAAAGGCTCACACCAAGTGAACTCTAGCCACAATCTGCTTCAGAGCCAACAGCCTGTCCAAAACAGATCTTTTTCTTTTGCAACTTACCCAGGGGTAAAAAGAGGGTGGACTCTGACCTTTGGCACCGTCCAGATTGGAGAAATACCAACACAGAGCTCTCAATGTGCACAAGACTCTTTTCTTAGCAGGTATAGGTTTATCTTGAGCCACTTTTTTTGTTTTTTTTGTTTTTTGTTTTTGTTTTTTTTTTTTGTTTTGTTTTTGCAAGGAAGCTCAAGTGAGGTCTCCTGGTCATCTGAGAGTGGCTAAGTGACCATTGGATTTGGTCATGCACCAAGGTGTTCATCTTGCTTTTTCTAGCCCAAGAGGCATGTGTTTAAAGAACTGAAAAGAAGATTCCACGTCTAGGTCATGAGGTCTAAGTTGTGGGGTTCAGACACCTGGAACCAAGGAAAATATTATGATTTGATCACCGAACAACCGAGGCTATGCTGTTTCAACAACAAGCATGGTTATGCCTGATTGAACTTTGCTTAGCTATGTTCTTTCCCCGGCCCAAGTTTTTTTGTGTTTGAGATGACTTTACTGCAGAATAACAACACATGACCGCCACTTCCTCGATAAAGTCTTTCCTCAAGGACTATGGCTATGGTGTTTCACTGATCAACTGTGGTGCAATGCAGCTATGCTCTTTCCGTGGCTAGAGTTAGCCCTCTACTCCAGACAAGTTGAATTAAAATGCTGTGTTTTTAGTTGACTTTACTGCAAAATAACGGTACATGATGGCCACTTTCTCGATAAAATCTTTCAGCCAGGGTTGGTCATTATTTATTACGAAAGGTGGCTTGAAACTTTTTTTTTAGGTTTCATAAAATTTATTTAGGGTCGTGACTTGGGCCTTTTTAGTGCGGTTGGTCGAGTTATTGGAAGCACATTTTTGAAGCATATTTCAAATGGAGACACTTGTGAAACAGACAAATGTGCGGATCATACCAACCAAGATGTCGACTGAGACATGTTGAAGTATTGAAAGAGTATATGTGTGTATTGTGAGAGTTTGTGATGAAACTTCAGAGCTAAACGTGTTTGGTGTATTTCGTGATGTATATATAAGATTTATATGCAATGTCAGCTTTTATCAACTTTGCTACAAACAGTTGTGTTTGCGGTAGTTTAGGTTTAGAACAGTAGAAGTAAAATGACAATTGATTTCTACTCATTTGTGCTATTTGATTTGAAAAATAATAAATACGAACAGGACCTTGAATATTGTGAAGGTTATTGACTTTTACCAAGTTTAAAAAATTAAAAATTTAATGTTATGTAAATGTACTGTAAAACCACTGTCCCTATAGAAGTACTATTGTCCATATTGCACACGTTCCTCTTTAGAATTTTTACACGCGCAGTACAGCGGAAACTGTTTCATGACAGCACTGGGATGAAAGATCACCTGCCTTTTCAGACCAGGTATAACCTGTCAGTTTTGCTATGTTTCACATTTTTAATCTTTTATGGACCAGTGCCATTCTATGGGAGGTCTCTCAAAACCTGTTTCACTGTATTGTCAAGATTTCATTACATTGCAAGTTTATGACAGGTTTGCAAAAGTCGTTTGAATTCCAGCCCAACTGAATCTACATTTTGCATGTATTCCAATCAGTTTTTGAGTAAAGAGCAATGAAGAGGGTAAGCCAGCATTAGTTATTATTTGCCCATGTTAGAAGCAAACACTGGCAAAAGTGGGCTAATGCTGGCAGATGCTGAGGCCCAAGAGGGTCTTTTGAACTTCAGCATTTCCCAGCATTGGCCACCATTAGCCAATGTATGTAATGCTGGGAGACACTGTCTAAGGCCGGGTAACGCTGAAAACGCTCAAATGAATAATATATCACCGAAACTAGTGACTGGTGCAGTTCCTGGCTATTCTATTCTGTTGTGAATATGCTGTGCCACAACCGTCAATGGAGGAGGTTGGGCACTTGTTGGTTCCTGTGGAACACATATGTCTGCACTAGAAGTGTTGGCCATGCTGGTAGTTGTAGCAGTGGCTCAATGCCAAATTTCAAAAGGTCCAGAGATTAATCCATCCCTGGCAATCAGGGGGCGACTAAGATTAGATTACAGGCGTGGGACCAAACTATCTACATGACCCTGGGGAGGATCAGTGGAGGGGTAAATGAATAAGGTCAAAGGTTGCTCGAGTCCATAGCTAGAGCACCCTCTGCTAAGGCCTGGAAACTGGAAGTTTTGCGCTTTTACTTGTCAGGAACAGATCCACATTTGGGGTACCCTACCTGGCCCCCATGTCCTGAACAACCTGTGAGAGGAGCGACCACTCTTCAACTACCAACTGACCTCTTCTCCAGAGTTGGTCAGCTAGGACATTTTCCAGTCGTGGAACCCATGTGACATGGGATCCAACACCTTTTCTATGGTGTTCTTGCTCCATAGTTACTGCCTGTAGGAACCCCAATGCTTTGGGCGCCTTTGTGGGGGTAGTTTGGGTGGGCTGGGGTTGGGTGGTGAACCACTTGGGTTCTTGGCACAGCAAAATTCTGTTCACCCAATAAATAGCCATGTCTCAAGGTATTTAAAATGAATGAATCAACTGTGATAGACTACCAGTGTGAGCTAAAGGTGAACAGACAATCACCAACTGAGCACTCAGATACATCTATAGCCATGACAGAGGGCAACACTATGCCTTTACTGGCTATTTAGCCTTCTTGAATTGCTTCCTGCTCTTCCTGGGTCCTTGAAATACCTGGGGCAAGGCTGGAGTGGGTGTGGTCTAGGTGCCACACTTCAGAGTAGCAGTGGCCAGGGGGGGAAATGACCAAGTGTAGTCGCTCAAAGCCTCCATTCTGGTCTAATTGGCAGAGTATGCCTGAAAGGCCTGCACTCTTCAAACAACATCCTCCATCGCTCCTCCAAACAGCATCTAAGAGAAAAGGGACCCATGTGTACTCGGTGTTAGACTGGGTCAGGCAACTTCTGACCCAAGATGTGGGCATCCCTGTGTAAGAAACATAAGTCTGGACTGAGGCTGCTTGATCAAGCCAGCCCTGTACTCTCTCTGAATCTGCACCCAATGCTGAAGGTCTTCCAAAAAGGACCTCAGAGCTGCCAGCAAGACATCAGAGTAGGATGCCGTAAGAACAGAGCATCCTTCTCTAGTCTCCTGGAGGTGTCAGGAAGAAATGGCCTTTGGCAACTTTGCATCATACAAGACAGGGATGAGTACATCTGCTCTAAGACATTTACATGCTTATGCCTAGGCCTCTCACTCTTCCACTGGGACTCCTTACTGAGCAGCCACCTGTCATCTCAGCACCTACCACAAAACCCGCATGTATTTTCATAAGAACACACATGACCAAGCTGTTGGCAACAACCCTAACAGTACTCATGGTCATCCCCATGCTTCCATGAAATGGATCCATGAGTCCATCTTCTGCTCTCTTCCCAACAAGGTAGAAGGTGGAGTGGTCTCCCACTCCACACCCACAGTAAGATGTCAAGCAATGATTGCCTGTACGCCCCTGTCCTCCCTCTATCTACGATTTGACCCATCACACTCCATCTGGGAATAGAAAGGTTTTGAGTCAAGACCAAGGCTACTTCCGCAATTCTTCAAGAAACTGCAGGTCAAATATAAGCCACCACCACCCCCCCCCCCCCGCTTCCGCAAGAATGGAGTGGTATCACCAGGACCACCAGGTCTTCAGAAAAATCGAGTCCCAGCTCAATTGTGTGGGGCATTTTGGCCTCGTGACAGAGGTTTAGGCAATAATGGTCGAGCAGTAACATTACATAACAAATACTTTATATCAAAAGGGCCTTTCAAATAAATTGTCGATCGTCATGTTTCTTTCTCACTAATGTTTGACAAAATACTTTGTCAATGATATGGTGAAAAAATTTTGTCAATGAAAGGATGAAGAATAACGTCTTTCAAAAAAATTTCTTTATCTATCTGTCCAGCTGCTTTTAAAAACATTTTTTGTTGATAATATGTCACAAAGTTAAAGATCTGTCTATAAGGCATTCTTTTTGCAAATATCTCTGACCACCTACCTTATTTTAGGTGATCAAAATGATTATTCTACAGGCTCTAAAACAAACATATGCTGTTTCCTTTTTCCTCAACAAAGGTTCTGTAAAAGGCAATATTCTGAAACCTGTTCCATTATTCATTGGTTTTTGTAAAAGCCTATGAGTAGTTCTGTATAAGATCTGTTTGTTTTTCCTTTAATAGTTTCAACATTCCATTGGCGTGAAGTGTCACTTTCGATCAAATATAACACAGGTGACTCTAGTAGTAAAGGTTGTTTTAGATTTTCAGCTGGTTTATCCTGACTATCTTGTATATACCGTAATTTATTGTCTTATGACGTGGTCAGTTACTCTCTTTGTTAAATTAATTGCCAAATACTGTATGTCTGTGCAATTGCTTTCATGGCCAATGCAAATTATCTTAATCTAAATCACAATGCATTACATGGCAAGTCTCACAGCATATTTGTCACAGCACTCACCGTTTTGTAATCTCAGCAATCAGAATTTCTAGGTTTTACATTTAGCAGTTCTCCCAGTACCCCTTACCGTTTGTTTGACAGAGACATCCAAAAATTGAATTTTATTTTTAAGAGCCAGATGCCTGTTGTATAGTAACCGATTTAGTGACGTAACCAGACTTGATTAACGGCAGAAGCTGTAAGATAACAACTTCTTGACCCTCACATATTTCCTCTGATTCCGACATGTCTTGACTGAATGACTCTGGTGTACTTGTATCTTGACATGTTTATTTGAACTTTTACGCAAGTGCATAAGGCTCAGAGCTGCCTTTGTGAGCTGTATGTTCTGGCAGTCGCAGCGTTTCTATCATTTTAATACCGAGCGAATGCAATTCATCCTCACCAAAGTGGCTATTTGGAGTACAACAAACCAACCTAAATTATACTGTTTGACGCCCAAAATGCATATTCAATGATATTTTCTGTATATATAATTACATGATATGACAGATAAAATCCTTTGAACTAAAATAACAAATACAATGGAAATAACCCTGCCAAAACTTAAAAACACCAGGGACGGGATATTAGAAATATAGTTGTCGTGCTAGATCGTATGTTGTATAAGGATCAATTAGAGACACATCTGTCGTTATATATCAAGTACGTCTTCATGACAGTTTACTGAAATATTGATATTCATGCCACACTGAAACTGACAGCTTTAGGATGAATTGAAATAGTATCGTGTACGACCTCTAATGTTCTTTTTTTCTTTCTTTCCTTTTAATTTTCAGGGACGATGTTTCACTGACAGAGACTGTGGGGTTGATACATGCTGTTCTCCAATCAAATATGGTAGCAATGCCAAGGTTTGCAAACCCTTTCGGGTGGAAGGACAATCATGTGTACCGTTTGCCAGCAAAATGAATACCAAAATAAGAGCAAAACTGCCATTGTGTGAATGCGCAGAAGGTTTGGTCTGTTCACGGTCTCCTGGGGAAGTTCTTGGGATCTGCACGTGGAAATGAAGAGTTTCTTGCGTCAACGTTTCCGTGAGAATATTTTGTGGAAACAAGCGCCATATTATACCAGATGGACAATGCTGCCTCCTTGCTCGCCAAGTGTTTATATTGTGCTTAAAAAATCCATGTGCAATGGATAACTTGTCTCCCTCATTATCAGTGACACAATACCCATTCATGAGATAGTGTTGTATGTATGTGCTATATCCCTTGTGTCACTAAGTAATAAAGAACTGAAGCCAATTCAAATATACAAAACATGTTTCAGACACCAATTTAACAAACACATTGAAGATTTATTGAACCCAGCAAATGTAATTTCTGATCAGTTTATCAGTGACATGAATTTACTTTGTCGTAACAACAAAAGCTACAAAACACACATTTGTACACTCTGTTTCACTTACGCGGCTCTTGATAGTCGGCTGTGAAAAATATTTTGCTTGTCGTGATGTATAAACCATGTATATAAGTCCTGGAACTATGAGCATTAAAATTGGGTCTATAAAAACATGTATTATCCTTCCCCAAGGTGTGCGTCTTCCAGAAGGCGCAAGGTGCATTTATAAGGGATTTGCGGTTTACATAATGATTAGGTTTGTTCTTTGCTTTATCAAAATATTTCAAAGTAACTTCAAATTAACCCTTTCACGGCTCACATCGGACAAAGCGCCCCAACTTAAATTGTTGCGTGCCTTAACGTTTTCACTTCAATTTCTTCTTACTAGAATCAAATTACGAAATTTGCATGTAGAACCATTCATGTTGACATTCGCTAGGTCATTCGCCTTCATTGGTGCCGGTTTTGCGCCCGACCCGCGAGATTAAAGTATTAACCCAGTCGTACTCTGACCAGGATTTGGTTAAAGTTGCGAACACACAGAAAATAATATATTTGTATTTGTGTCGTTCAGCCCAGCACCACTTCCTGGTACTCATTACGCTATTCCGTAGTCCCAACTCTTTACTCCCCATAAGCTCACCTGTCACTGTCTAGCCTGTGTACATATGGGAGTACTATTGTCCATATTGCACACGTTCTTCTTCAGAATTTTGATATAGTCCGTATTAGTCAAAATAAATTGAAGGGTCTTGAGCGGATAACTGCTCAGAACTTTTTTTGGAGCCTGTACTCGTACATGTCTCTCTGAGCAGTGGCCACTTGTCTAAGCTTAATAATCACCAAAAAACGAACCCACATAATAATGAATGAATATGGACATGGCAAATTATGAATTAGCAGAATAAGTGAAGTTTTGCTTATAAAATGTAGAGCTTTATTGTGAAAAAAGAGTACCGGTCAAACCAAACAGAACTACTGAATTTATCTAACACAAGTTCAGATAAGAACAATAAGAGTTACCCGTAGACCAGTATGTACATATTCTAGCTGGATAGCTAAGCTTAGTTCAAATGTTCTTTGAAAAGACGTTTAGTCCAAGGACAAGCATGCAAATAGCTTAAAAATGATCAAGTAAACAGATTTACTTGACGCAGCTTGAAGCAACGCGTCCCAAAAAAACACAATGATGAAACCTCTTGAATTACTCCAAGATGAAGAACTAGCATACATAATTTATCAACTTTGTCCCAAGTAATTGCTCAAAAACTGTTGCTTTGACACGGTAACAAAGAAAATAAGCTTAAAGCAGGCCATAAGATTGACTGGGTATAGATTTACCAGCAGGAGGGCGTCACAATCGATATATATATATATATATATATATATATATATATATATATATATATATATGTATGTATGTATATATACGTTCCGGCCAATCTTAAAATTACATTTTCTTAGTCTTAACGTAGTACTCCATCAATTCTGGTTGAAAACCTTGGAAATCTTATCAAGCTGCCCCAGCTGCTCACTGTCTCCATTCAACTTTGCGAAGTATTTTTACATACATTGTATTAGATTTTGTGAAGTAACGTTAGCTTGTGACAGCTGGCACAGTGAGGGTACTTTTATAAAAAAATATGTTTCTTGGGGGGATTTTATCTCCATTTCAGAGCACCTTGCAAATATTTTGGATACATTGGCATGCCAAAGTAACACCTAAAAGTGACGCCTAAGATCAAAAAAAAATATGAGCATGACATCCATGGAACACAAAAAGGAGAAATAAAATTTTATGAACCCGAGATATTGCCTTCATATTGTTCAAAATTCTTTGAAACCACAGTGAATTATAATTTATGGTATTTAATGCACTCCAGAAGTCTTGGTTGTTTCCTTGTATGCATGAGTAGGTCGACCAAGGAAAAGAAAATGATAAACGGACCAGACAGTACACTGATAAAGACAGGTCTAGACCGTCAAGATTCGAATACTCCTGGGTCAAATATACAGGGAAATACCTCAAATGTCAACATAAACTACCGAAAGTGGTAACAGCTTCAGACATACTAGTATTTAGTAGGTCAACTGAAATCACTGAAGAAGAAACCACTGAAAAAACACAAATGGTCCTTAAAGTTGGCTTATTAATTAAGCGATGTGTAGAATATGTCAGAAAGTATTGGCCTCGGGAATACTAAAATACCTTGTGACGACTGCTTAAAGTATTGTAGACCTTACGTGGTATGATTTCAGCCGCCCGCTAATCTAACCAGATTTTCTGATACTAATTTCAAAAAAGTGCATACAGGAACTATTTACCAAACAATTCGCTGTCTGCAGGGTGAACATTTCTTAAATCGCTAAAAAGCACGCATATAACGAGAATGTCTAATTAAAATGTGAACTTTCATGTGTCACCTCAATGCTAAAACTAAATTTGTAATTGGTTTTAGCTAAAACCAATTACAAATCGTAAACATTAGCTAAAAATATGTTCACACATATCCTCCTGTCCTGCACATCCTTATTAAGCGACCCTTAAGACACAAAACGAATCCAGCTACGTGGTGACTGTAAAGAGTAACGAAAATTCAAGGTGTGATGTTGAAAAATTGTTTCAGAGCGCTAGTGGTTTAACATGCGATGATACTGTTCAAAGTTGTAAACTACTCCTTATTTTTTAGAGACCGCATCAGGAGACACTGAGTAGATACATAGGCACCAAAAAAGTCGGGTCATGACAATATCCCCATTATAGGCTAGGTGCCTGTCGTTACATATCGTGAACAATTTCCATTAAATCTCGTGCATAGATATACATAAGATATTTCTGCAGTGATATTGAAATAAATTGAGGCAAATATGAGTATTTTATGACTAACTGGCGATGTTCTTGTAAATGTATAACACGCATTAAATTTCCATCTCTTTTCATGTTTGAAAAATATGACAGAGATTTGAATTAAAGAAATGAAATTTAAGTTATATTATATGATAATACTATTCATGCATTTTCTTAGAACACCCAGCTGGATTTGATACGGTTTTCAAATGACATGAACTTGCAATAAGATATTGCAAAAATAGCTAAAATTTATATTCAAACGTCAAAAACTTGTCTTTAAATATGTAGAAATGCGATTATTTTCTATCAGGAAAATCATGAAATATGGCATGGTATCGCTGCTTGACTTTTTATAGAATACTACGACTGCATTTGCATTAGATGTGTTTCCTTTCAACACACAGTTGTGTTACATGATATTCCTTGAGCGATAAGCATACGAGTCTTCCTCGTTTGCATATCGCAAATACCTTTTACATTTGTACTATATAATATTGCAGGTTGTCTTAAAAAATTCTTTTCAGTTTTTATGTAACAAATAATCCCTGTTGTTAATTGGTTTTAGATTTAATCAAAACTGGATGCAATAACAACCAAATATAAAACATTAAGAAAAGCTAACATTACATGAGAATAAAATTAACTGCTTAGTTTAGACATGGAACTTTTTTTTTATATCCAAGTATATATTCATATACATATATAATGATACATCATTTCTTCAGGGTATTTTTTTTTTTAGTATTTATTTTTTTTATTAATGGAAAGCATACAATTGCCAGGACAGACATCTAGAATGTCCATTTTTTCGTGAAGGTTTTTCGTGCAATGAATTCATTTAATATTTTCCATTTATTGCTAATATTAAAATATGGCTTAGTTATAACCCAAATATTGCAAGTTTTGAGCCGTTCATCAGGAGGCAGACTCCACCAGCCCCAGCAGACTTCAATGCGGATGTGGATTGCCATACTCATGCTACCCACAAATCAGCACTGCACCACAGCCTATGCCTGATCGGCATATTGGCTTGGGTAATGATGGATCGTAGACCCATGAGTACCATTTAAAAGCATTCAAAAGGTATTCATTGGCTCTTCTTTGGTGTTATTTATTTTGACTTTGAACGTCAGTCAGACTGACGAATTGCCTTATATCTTGACAAGATCATTTTTTTTTCATTGTTTGTAAGCACCAATCCACTAATGTTTTGAGCAGCAAGGTTTGCAATTGCAGAAGCCGCAGATATTAAAAAGCGGACCACAGCGTTATCATGATCCTCTTGTTGTTGCTTTATATTTGGGAGGAAAGAGGAAACGATATCAGGGCTGGTGGGTCAAATAGTGTAAGCTTTCTTTTGAAGGCCCCCGAATGTAAAGAATATGATACTAATCATTCCATAACCATGGCAACCAGTGGCTGGCATGGCGTTATACTAAATACTTGTACTTTAAGGGTGGCGTTCTGTTTTCTCTAAATTAAACCAAAGCTGAATGTTATTGTTGTGCTTTATTCACCTGTTATGAACAAGCAAGAGAGAGAGAGAGAGAGAGAGAGAGAGAGAGAGAGAGAGAGAGAGAGAGAGAGAGAGAGAGAGAGAGAGAGAGAGAGAGAGGGAGGGGGCAGACAGAGAAAGAGAGAGAAAAAATTAAACCATGGTTTGAAAGATATCTTGGATTTCATCTTTACTGTAACTGGTTGCGAAGGTAATAACAGAAATATCATTTCCACCATAAAACAAGAAACCGAATTATTCCACTTTGATTATTGCTAAAAATATTTGATGCACGAAAAGTCAAAGGTTTAGAATAGTACATGGTCATTCTCCTACCATGAGACCCAAATTTTGGAATTGAACGTCTGCTGCTTCTTATCATAAAAATCCTCTCTATTAGTTATGCCAATATAAAGTTGTGAAATCATAAAATGCGTATTTATGTTATATTCCGGAGAAAATCGTTTAATCTTGATAACTCGAGGAGGGAATCTCTTGGTAAACGTTGCAAATATATATTTCCCATGAAAGTAACAGTGATTTTTTGATTAATGCTAATAGACTACCATTGCAACTGGCTGGTGGTACACTATACGAACATAGTCCGTCACTGTAAAAATACTGTATTTGCAGCATGCTATAGCTTCTCTTTCAATAATGTGAGCCAAGTCAAGTTTCAGGCAGTACAGAGATACCTGAGTTATGGTCATGCAAGTGCACAGTCTAACAGGCCAGGTGAAAAATATAAGAAGCAGGAAGTGCAATGCTGAAACCCTGGCGTAGGCACAATTCATCCACCTGAAAAAAGCTAGCAGTCTGGTGTCGTTTTGCATTTAAATAATCATAGATTCTTGACTAGCTGATTTTAGGACTCAAAAATGCTCATCTATAAAACATAAATAATTTCGTTTGATTTAAAAATTATGATGAATGAGATATAATATATGCTTGAGATAAGGTCAAAATTATCTGGGAGGGTTTTTTTTGTTTGTTTGTTTGTTTGCTTGTTTGTTTGTTTGTTTTTTCAATTAGAAAATGTGTCAATTAATTACGAAATTCAATTGTCATGGAAATTTAACAGGTGGTTTCACTTGTGTGTCGAAAAAAAAAATCATTGAATTTCCATTACACTTTATACATAGATACAAAAGTACCATATATATACATATATATATATATGTTTATATATATGTATGTATATATATATATATATATATATATATATATATATGTACGTATATATGAATATATTTATGTATATACATATATATATATATATATATATATATATATATATATATATATTATTATTATTATTATTATTATGAATTTAAGCAGAAAATGCACTTTTTCTGAACTTTCACCTGTTCTGTAATTGGTAGCTATAGGAACACGAGGAACATATTAAAACATATATCTATCACTTTTATAGATGCTGATTTTTTTCTTTGCTCTCAAAGATAACTTGTATTGGTGGAAAGATAAATAGGCATCATGTTCATATCGAATATCATTTATATTGATAAGCTAGTAGGCCTGGCCACAATTACGGACCACCGTCATCAAAATCGTGCAAACATAGAACGCAAAATCCTGTATTTATTTGACAATTATCATAACAGTGTATATAATAGAAATGCAACAATGCGTAACTCAGTTATGCTTTTCATTGAAATCAGCAAAGAGAGTTTTAATGAATAAATGAGCATTTCCCTCGTTAAATATTTCCGCTGGAATAAGGGACATCTAATGTGCTTAAAATCAACAAATGTATTATGACTGAAAAGTTCATCGCAGTGTTTTGAGGAAGCACAATATATGCATTTTTCATTCTGCTTATCATGTCTGATAGGTATTTTGTGGGCATTTTCATTGAAAGCGTGACAAAATGTTACTTCTCTGTAATATCAATCAAACACCAAGAGAGTCGAACGATGGAATTTCATCATTCATGAATGACATATGCTTTATCAAGATTCAAGTATTTGATTGCTTTGAAAGATTTTCTGCTTTAATGGTCGAATGTGACAAAGCACAGGTTTCACCTGCTGAAAATTTTAACGGGCAAATTTTTTAAGGTGTACATCTACATCAAAGAAAAAAAATGAATGAACAGATAGTCCGATAAATATGTTAGGATTCTGTTTTAAATGCACGATAAAAACTTAAAATGCAAGAGATGGCACGAAACAAGTTATTTGGCAACATTCGTGCATTGGAATTCAACATAGTGTATTTATATAAATCCTGGAATGATAAATACACGCAGATTCAGTTCTCAAATACGGAAATATTGTTTTTTTTCCAGTTGTACACAATATCTTAGTATCATTAATGTGCATATTAAACAGACACACAATAAGACAGCTAGCCAGCCAGCCAAATAGATAGATAGATAGATAGACAGACAGACGGACAGACAGACAGACAGACAGATAGAGATAGATAGATAGATAGATAGATAGATAGATAGATAGATAGATAGATAGATAGATAGATAGATAGATAGATAGATAATTCAAGGCGTTTTACTGATAATGGTAGTGCTTTCGCTATACTTAAATTAGACATGCTTGTATCGCTGAATCAGACAATGAGCACATTATGAGAGATGTTCAGAGGAACATATTATTCAACCAGAAAGGTAGATTGTTACAAAACAAATGTGTCTGTGTGCTTCCAAAATGTGCATATGTTTCTTTGTTCATTGCATGAACATAGAGCACAAACAAATCAATTAAAGTTGAAACGTCATCTCTACCTATACCAGTTTCGAAGATATTCAACCTTTCAACTTTCAAAGGGCCTCTAGTTAGCACAAATGTAAATTAAAAAAGTTTTGCTTGTGGTCCAATGCGCCTACAGTGCTAGCCTATAAATGACAGTTGAAATAGCACCTTTACTTATAATACTTTTGTAGATATTCAAGATTTAAAATTTCGAAAAGGCCCTAATTTCCATAGTCTGTAGTGCACTCAACCCACTCTGCAAAAAGCAATGACATCATTTATGGGTCTGTCATCATACCAAGTTTGGAGTCTCTGAGTATAAGAGTGTCCGAAAGAATTGTTGGTAAGGAGGAATCGGAAGCACAAAGAAAAAAAGAACGAAGAAAACAGGAAAGAAAAAAAACGGAAAAGCGAAAGAAGGAAAGAATAAAGAAACGAAGAAAGATAGAAAGAAATGTAAAGTCACAGAAAGAGAGAGCACAAAAGAAAGATAAAAAGAAAGACAGACAGAAAGAAAGAAAGAAAGAAAGAAAGAAAGAAAGAAAGAAAGAAAGAAAGAAAGAGCACAAAAGAAAGGTAGAAAGAAAGACAGAAAGAGAGACAGAGATAAACAAAGAAAAAAGTAAGAGAAAGAAAGAGAGAGAGAGAGAGAGAGAGAGAGAGAGAGAGAGAGAGAGAGAGAGAAGATGTCAGAGATGGCACACAAACATAATTAATGACACTCGTGTCTAGGCTAGACGTATTATTTGAAAGTATATTGAAAAAGTCAAGGTAAGAAACTTTAGGCTGGAAAATCGAAATTTTGGCCAAGTGGTGTTAAAATTCATACGTGATGGCAAATGTTGACATGTTACGTGCTATGTGTGATATACTTGGCAGATGTCTCGTTTGCACCGTTTCTATTCACAACCCGTTGTGGAAAACTGTCAACGTTATTGTTGCAATCGATAACCTAGTAGTTAATTACAATTACTTAAACTGCAAAGAAAAAGCAAAACCACCGCAGGAAGTTCCGCTCCACTTCCGAGATTATTTTGCAATCGTCGTAAATTATGAATGTGCAAGAAACAAAACCTACCATCCTACCATAGGTTACAGCCGGGGACAAAGTTTGTGTAAATCATTTTTTTTCCAAAGGGGATTGTTCAGTAAGCCTCGCCATACCTGCTGCTGATTACTAGGTTTTCATATATCTCAATTTAAACCCTAAAATTTCAAATATTCCAGCTTATTTTGAAAAGGTTAAGGTTGTAGTGCAACTGTCAGAGTGATGTGTGCCCTTGAGTCCTTCTCTTTGTTTAATACAAAGAGAAACTTAACAAACCTAATTCTGTAGGCCCATGTACCGTTTGAACACTATCAAGTCCGATATTCTTTAAGAGCAAAGTCCTATTCTGCACCATTCACTGGAAAACTGTATTTTTCTAAATCATAATAGCAAATTAATTTATAAAAGGAACAGATCATATTCATAAAATTTGAAATTTAGAAGAAAGTTTTAGGTATTATTAGCCTTTAAAAATGGGGTCATCAGCGGGGAACCAGCGCAAGACTTCTTTCGGTGCCATTAATCCCCGGAAAAGTCATTCTGCTAAGTGACGGCACCATGTTTGCTGGAAATGCAAACATCCCGAGCTGATGTATTACGGAATAAAGCTAATATGATGTTCCTTTTTAAATAGGCCTACTTCAAAACGTAGCCCACATGACATAAATATAATGAAACTACACCTAACAGTCATGATAAGGCCTACCAAAATTGAATAATAAAATAATACACCCCACACTTACCCTTACCTACAGTGCCTGGTCTTACTACAGACCCGACTAGGCCTAACTGACGGACTGATCAGATCAAACAGATTAAACCAGTTCTTCATTCAACTTCAAGTAAAACGCAAATGTAACGACGTGACGTAAAAGAGTCACGTTATCAATTGCGTCACACCTGAAAACTGGTCAGATCTATGTCGCTCTGTTTCAGTAATAAAAATATACCTATTTATTATACACTTGCTGTATTTCACAGCCAGTGCAATCACTATTAATGGGTAGTTTTGTATTGATAACAAATCAATTACATTTAATGTAAAAGCTTTAAAAATTCTAGGTTTAAAGAGCCAAATGAATTTAATAAACGGGTCATCAGTGGGAAACCTTCAACTGAAATTCCCGTCATGAGGCATGTTAACTCTCGATCTCGAATCATCTAAGATGCATTACGGGTTAAGGTGGGGGTGGGTTGGGCGGTGGGGGGTACTGTACCTTTTGGAGCAGCTATTCATGTATTTCTGTACCTTTTTCTTTCATATTTTAACTAAAACCTCACAAATTATATCTGAAATCTAAACAAATGAGCAGTTCTATGCAGATATCTAAATTGTTAAGTCAAGGTATGAAATAATAATAATAATAATAATGATAATAATAATAATTATAATAATAATAATAATAATAATAATAATAATAATAATAATAATAGAATACACATGTCTGTGAGAGTATACTGGCCAAATTAAATATTGTCCCATCCAGGTTGCACCCAGTGGCTAGTGTCAACTTGGTTGATCACATGGCCTCAGCGAGCATGTAATGTTCAACAACGGATTTTTAGGGACACACCGCAGGGACCGAAGGTTCAATTTGGGACTAGTATCAGAAAGAACCCAGCCTCTTAATAGGCCTAACTGTCGAAGTACTGGTTCTCTTAGCTTGTGGCTTAAAGTAGGCGCAATATAGTATTCAAAAGTCCAGACGGAGATTTCATTTCTAATTAGAAAAGAACATTGGTTAAGAAAGTCTGTCTGTGTGCTCACAAAGGAGGGTTGTCGCCTTGCATATTCAAATTGAAATTAAAATAGCTACACGAGAGAAAAGATGAAATGAAAGGCAAAAACTACAGCAAGAAACGCTCTTGATATGAAAAAAATCCAAGTAAAAAAGAAATGCCAAACAGAAATAAAGAATATTTGCCAAAACAGAATGCTCGGTGTCAGCAAAACAAACAAGCTATGGCCATGTAGTGAGAAACTCTAGCAAGGTTTAGTACACATTATACTAGAACTTTGGTTGATCTATTGGTCACTGAAGACACTACAGCATGGACGGATGACAAAATAGTCACCACATGGCAGCATGAAGGTGTTAGTTCTGACATGAGTATAAACTATACTGAACCCCAATGAAAAGTATCCACATGCCAATTTTGAAGTATTTTATTGTTTATACTTGAAACATTTCATACCTAGACGTGCTTAGAACTTAACAAAGCATTCACTTTTCTGGCGTAAAAATAATGTCACGCTCTACCGACATTAACGTCACTTACAGGCAAAAAATGTCATTAACTGCCCTAATTGAAAGTCACACAAATTTTTCTGTTCAATATGGGATGTGGCCACCTCGAGCATCAACACATGCTATACATCTGCGGCGCATACTGCTGACCAGGGTTTGAATTCTGTGTTGGGGAACATTATTCCATTCTTCCTGCAGAGCTTGGATCAGCTGGTTTCGGGTAGTAGGCCTAGGTGTCCTCCGTTGAATACCTTGGCCTAACTGATCCCACAAATGTTCAATAGGGCTCAGATCGGGTGAGAACGCTGGCCATTCCATGACATTGATGTTGTTCTCATTGAGAAAGTTCATTGTTAATCTTGCAGAGTGTGCACGTGCATTGTCCTGCTGAAAAAATCGCCAGATCTTGATGCTGCTCCATAAATGGGACCATGTGCGGCTCCAGCACCTCATCAATGTACCGCCTAGCATTGAGGATCCCTTGAATGACCACTAGGGGTGTCCGGTAGCGGTTGCTGATGCCTGCCCACACCATGACAGAGGGTCCACCCCATCGATCTGCCTGACGGACACAGGCATCTGCATATCTCTCCCCAGTCCGGCGCCACACACGTTCTCTGCCATCTGCTCTGCTGACACAAAAACGGGACTCGTCAGTAAAATGGACGGTATTCCACTGCTGGCCAGTCCACCTGGAGTGTGCTCTACACCACTGCAGTCGTCTTTCTCTTCTGGGTTGGGTCAGCAGGTTACCCCTGTAAGGTCTTCTGGCTGTTAGGCCACTGCTCCTCAGTCGCCTCTCCACAGTAGAACTACTGACAGGACGGTGATTCACCCCTTGAGTCTCACGGGCTGTTTGGGCTGCTGTACGGAAACGGTCTCGCAGGTGCATCAGCCGGATGTGACGGTCTTGGCCAGGTGTTGTCACTCTTTCTCGGCCAGGCCTAGGCCGATCATCTACGGATCCAGTTTCTTGTTGCCGTTCAATTAGTCGTTGGATGGTGCGCCGAGTACACCCCATTCTTTGTGCGATTTGAGTGATTGGGACTCCACCTTCTGCAAGCCCCAAAGCATGGTGTCTTTGACCTTGGCTCAGACGCGGCATGATCGCCTCAACACACCTGAGACCACTGGCTTTTTTCTTGGCTGAACATCCCTTTTTAAAGCCACTGAAAACATCAGGTCATTTTAGCCATCCAATAGGAGTGGTGGTCAGAAGCCATATTCGGTGCACAAAAGTCACATGCATTATGTAACAACCCAGCAAAAGTTAAAAAGTTGTCCTGAATGACCCTGATGTAGGCTCCAAACCATGCATATATGCACACACAGTACTTAGTAACTTACAAAATTAATGTGTTAATTTTTTTATGTGGATACTTTTCATTGGGGTTCAGTATACTTATTCTAGTGATGCACTTATACAATCATCTGATTGACTGATGATGACTGTTCATGACCTGTTGTATGTATGGTCTATCACAAATCCGTACAAGTGTGCTATTGGTGTTCCTAATTTACATTACTTTCACCTCTCTGATAGGGCCACGGACTGTTCAGAGATGCTAGCTTCAGTTAGCTCTGGACAAAATTGATGATGGACAAACATAAGGAGTGGAATCGGAATGGAACAACTATACATAATAGTTTTAGAGATAGATATTCAGCATTTATATTTTGCAAATCCCATCTAATATGTGTAAATTCAAATTTTACCACTTTTGCTTGTGGATCACCGGGTGGGCTTACAGCACAAAAATATGAATTAAAGTTGGGGTGACACCTTTACCTATAATCATTTTGACACCTCTACGTCCAGTAATTTTGAAGGTATTCAACATTTGAACTTTTCAATTTCATAATTTTTAAAACTGTCACCACCCCCCCCCCCCTCATTAAAAGGCTAGACTTCATGTATGGAAGTAGAAACATGCCACGTTCAGAGTTTCTGCATATGATGCACTTCAAATAAAATGTCATATACCCGAAAAAGAAGAGCTTGCACAGAGACATAAACAGCCTACGTCCGCTGCTTGAATGTCAAACAATAGATATTACCAATATTGTAATTGGAGTTTTATTAGTCCTCCTGAGCCCATCCACTCCGTTTGGTATTTATGATTAATTTTATGAAAGACAATCGGCTACTGAATATTTGTCACCTCCAGAAAATTGAGGCGCGTATACCAATTGTCTTTCCATATCTTTCATTGTCATGGAAAAAATGCCTAACTCATGTCAAGA
The DNA here is from genome assembly GCA_964020975.1 of Hermodice carunculata. Classification (NCBI taxonomy): domain Eukaryota; kingdom Metazoa; phylum Annelida; class Polychaeta; order Eunicida; family Amphinomidae; genus Hermodice; species Hermodice carunculata. The sequence goes on along the minus strand of OZ026622.1, from coordinate 77,299,765 downwards.
TGCGACTTTGAATATTGTTGCTACTGCTGGTTGTATCAATGTGGTGGATCCTTTCCATTTTGTACGACTGAATATCTCTTTTGTGATCATTTCTCGGCCAAATGTATATTTCCTGTGTAAATTTGCAGCTTTTCCAAGTTTTGGATATTTTTCATTTTGAATTATTGAGCTGCTGCAAATAACAAAGCTGTGGATGTGATAAATCAAATAAAGCTGGGCGTGTGAAGAAGCATATTCTTTTGCTACAAAATTACAGGTAAGTACAGTTTTTGTAGTGACTTTTTAGCTTTTACAAGAATTACAAGCAAGTGAAGAGGAACGCATTAAGACCATTTCACAACCTGAAATGCAAAGGCAACACTAGAACCAACTTTACAAACGGATTTTGCAAATATTCTGGGTCGAAAGATATGAAGATATCAAGTGGAATTAACAAACACAAGTTGTTGCAAAAAAATGGACCTTGGATATTAACCTAAAATGACCATAAGTATGATTTGTGAAAAACAAAACAAACCAAAAAACAGAAACACAACAAAAAAAATAACAACAGAAAACAACAACAAAACAAAACAAAAAACAAAAAAAAAAACAAAAAAACAAAACAAAAAAAGCACAAAACAAAACAAACAAAAAAACAAAACCAAAAAAAAAAAAAAAAAAAACAGAGAAAAAAAATAAACAACAAGAACAGCAATACCTTTGATGGCCATAATTTAAAAATTCCAAAGACCGGCCCCCATTTAGGCATTGAAATATCTGTAGCGGGGAACTTAAATGGTAAAATATAATTTTGATCTTATAAAACCGATAAAGCTAAGACAAGAATAAAAAGAGGATATTTTTACTACGAATGTAAAAATACATGTCTGTATTTGGAAACATTATAAGGCCATGCTCACGCGTGAAATTCAGCAGCCACAATGTAATCTTATCATACACCCACCATAAGATAAGATTTCTGCCTCTTTTGGAACAATCATAATTTGTTTCGACGGATTTCACTCTAATCGTTTTGCAAGTGTATGAAAAATAAATTTCAATTGGAAAATGAAAGGCTCAATCATAAAGCAAGTCCAAATTGTGAACGCATATATCATATAAGAAAAATATGAAAGTTTTAACTCTATTTAGAAGCAATTATTAATTTTATAACCAGGAAAGTATAAGGAAATGATCAGTGAATATAACCTCCTCAAAGACACTGAGAGACGCAAATGTCCAAACATATTTCTTGGAAGCCAAAGCTTTCCTGACCCCTGTAAAGAATATGACAGTGGATGCCATTATATATTGTCATCTACCCACAAATGCCGATAAATCTGCAATCTGTACTTCCATGCTGTGATTTTTGCATTACTTTGGGTTCATATATGTGTATTTTTGTACTCATAATGTTGTGTGATCAGCGTTAATTTTATGTTTGATGTCCAATCTTTTGTCTGTAATTCTTTCTAATTACCCTTAACAGATTGCAGTATTTTTATGACAGCGAAGTCAATAAAGATGTGTTCAATATAACATTTTCCGCTCATATAAAACGACTTAACGCCACGAACTGTCATCAAAGCAGACCTATGATTATAAGCAAAAGTTCACATGGCGCCTTATGTTATGTGGTCATGACCACATAATTGTGTCTCACATATTTCACTATCTCGATGTATCAGATTTAATATCCACAAGCATGGTGGTTTATATAATGTTATTATTATCACCATCATCATCATCATTATTATTCATGCAATAACCGTATATACATTTGTATCAAAATTTCCTTTTCAGACTATTTTCGTGATACGTTAAGTGCGTTCAGACACAATGCAGGTTCATATACAAAGTCCATGTTAACACAGAGAAATATAAAACAGTATAACTTATACTTGGAATACCAAGATAGACAAACATGCTCCTGATGTTACATCTTGTAGGATGAGCTAAAATATACATTTTTAATGCAACTTTATGTGACTAACATTCGTCGAAAGCTTACAGGAACTGTTGTATATGCATATATATATATATATATATATATATATTTATCTCATGTTTGGGTCGATTTCAGTACCATAACAGACTTTGATATATGCCATATCGACTAGGCCTTGGCAAAACACAGGAAGGGTGCTATATGCACAATGTTATAGAACTGTTCTGGGAGTACCTATAACCGGAAGAGTTCTATAACTAGACCGGAAATGATGTAGGCCCAGTTCAAAACGCAGCGTCTGCTAGGCCTACGTTGTCTTCAAGTCGCTAGATAAATTTACCATGGTGTTATTTGAACTTAATCGACACAAATATGAGATAAATAAATTATAGTATAATTTGTTGGCGATATGAAGTATATGGACTCGCACAGGATACCATATAGCAGAACTCGTTCGCTTTGCTCACTCGTTCTGCTATATGGCATCCAGTGCTCGTCCATATACTTCATATCGCCAACAAAGTATACTATAATCTATACTTATATATATATATATATATATATATATATATATATATATATATATATATATATATATATCTGTGTGTGTGCCTGTTGGTGTGTATATATCTGTGTATGTGTGTACGTGTGTACTTGTTGGTTTACCTTTCCTCATGCAGTTTTGAACTTGTTGAAAAGTATATTATGTTTTTAAGATGTTTGTCTTAATTTGCGCAACAGATGTTATGTAAATCCGTGCAGCTTGGCGTCCGGGCGTGTTTTGCGATACAGTGTATGAAATCAGATTGCAAAATCACAGTGAATTTCAGGCCTTGGTCGAGACACAATGAATTGCTTAGAAAATTTATCAATTTTGTCGACTTATGGAAAATAAAGTCACCCATTGAAAACAATCAATGAAAAGTTCTTGTCGTGTCAATCAACAACACGACTACACATTTCTGCAGTTAAGATATTATCTTAATTTTTCTTATTGGTTTTAAAGGAGTAAGGTTTTTTCATCCATATGTATTTTTTTCGGGGAAGATTTCATCATTTTATGTTGAAAATGTGCATTTTATTATTATATTAATTATGATGATCCTATTCAAAGATGACATGATCTATTTAAACTACTGTTGACTTTAGTATGGTGACGACTGTTTCAAGCGAGGGCTGCATTCGATTTTTTCATATAAATAACTTGCACATAAGGCCAAAAATGGTAATCTGTCAATATATTTTACTTTTGGAGTATATAGGAAAACTGCATCACTACGTTGCAGTTTTTGACTATTATATAATTTGTTTTAAAATGACCCTGCCAAGGGCTTCGGACCAGACCTTTATAACGTTCATTTACACTGTTGTATCTTAACCCGACCATGCTAAAAGAAGGTTGTTGACCAGTATTACAGCTTCCAAGCCTCACTTAAGAACAAAAATAATGGAAGCTTTGTCCAGTAAACACTTGGAAACAAAATTGAATCCAAATATTTTCCCACAAAGTTCGAAGAAAACTCAGCTGTTGGGTACGAAAGCACACACACAAATGACAAATACAATAAAATGCCACGTGTTGCACTAATTCAGGTGTACGGGTAGGTGGATATATTCTTTATATTGGTGGAACTCTTTCAGAGTAGAAGCTTTTTTAAGGGTTTCCACAGATAAATACTTTTAAAGGAATTTAAAAAAAATATATATATTGAAACGCAACAAGTGGTTAGACATAGCGGAGACGCAACCAATCCAACCAAACTTGAACCGGATATCGATAATGCCAATGGTTTGCAAATGTAATTATATATTTATAGACAGCAGTGACGCCCCACGCGCTTTTTTATGTCATCAATTGATTAGAAACCAGAAGTCGGCTCTTTTTCAGTTAATGGAAAGCATATATTTACTCAAACAAGGTACTTGAAACTTCGCCGATCCTCATTTTTTTTCAATGCCTGTAAACTGTTTATTTTACCTTTCAATACAGAAAAATAAAGACAGCAATTTCATATTCAATATCTGCACGTAAAAACCTTTCCTTGCAGTACAAAGCTGGAGCACAATACTATACAATGTGAAAAAGCGCAGGCAAAATGATTGTTTTACATAGCACGAAAGCTGTTAATACTGATGTGATTAAATAGTTACACAATGTACTGTCTTCCATGAGTTAATCTCTGTGGACGTCGGCATCATTGGGTTAATAGATGTTCAAGTCCAAACTTATCGGCTACATCGCGTAAACAGGGTTATTAAAATCCCTCATTTAACTCCTGCTCTTGTCCTTTAGCCTGACTCTCACATTTCCTACACGTAAGTTGGGCACACAACGCAGTATTTTATAATGTGTTTAACTCATTCAGTGCCAAATGCGACTAAACTAAAATTGATTGAGACGGGCTGCCCTCAGATACTGCAGTCCTGTTCCTTGAAAAAAGACTTTGCAGTCAAGAAACAGCAATGCCTTTAGTACAATTACTTTGTGGGGTCAGTGATAATTTATTTGCTTTGAACCATTGTACAGTGTCACTGTAATTCAAACTAAGTGTGCTATCTTTAGGGGATATCAATCCTGTATAGGTTTCAGGCCCTTTTAAATTTTCTGCTTAGCATGGAGGCTATATGTGTTTTTGTATATATTGTGAGGCAATAAACAACAAACAACAACTACAAATGAAGATTTGCTTGACATCGAATCTGTCTGGGTGCCTTCAAAATGAAGACAGTTTGAAATGCTACACTTTGCCATTGTTCAGCATAACTTTATTTTGTGTATTACGCTAATTTCCATAAATTAGAATGCTGCAACTTTGGTTCTTGGTTTATTGGATGTGGCCATGTCACAAACTTATACAGTGTAGTTTGAATGACACTACTATCTGTAATGATTTTGAAGTGATTCAAGACTTTAATTTTGTGCATTTCCCTAATTTTCATATGTTAAAAGCCTGTAGCTTTGGTTTAAGGTTCACTGGATGCGGTTATGCCAGATACATACAAATATAAGTTGGAATGGTACCTCTATGTATAATAGTTTTGAAGTTATTCAAATATTTACATTTCTTGTATACATCTTGTTTGCATAAATTGAAATTGTACAATTTTGGATCATGGATCATTGGATGCAGCTATGTGACACATCCATAAATTGAAGTTGGAATGGCACCCCTATCTATAATAGTTTTGAAGCTATTCGTGATTTAAATTTTGCATATTCACCTAATTGTTGCATAAATTAAAATCCTATAACTTTGGTTCATAGTTCATTGGATGCGTCTTTACCACAACCTACAAATTGAAGTTGGAATGGCATCTTTATCTAGAATAGTTTTGGAGACATTCGACTTTTAAAATTGCTGAACTCCCCTTATCAGCATAATGTAAAATTCTACAACTTTCATATACTGTCCATTATATCGGCGGGTTTCACAAACCTATATGTGCCCATTGAAATTTTGCGTCTAAAGTCAGATAGTCAACCTCCCTGGAGGGCAAGAAATTAACATTTCCAATTTATAAAGGTACTCACTAAACTTTGAGAATATGGTTTGGTTTTGAGAACTGTGAGGAGTTGACGGAGTCACTTTGGCCTGGGTTGATATAGGTAATGGCGTATGTGCTTCTTACATAGATACAGTTCAGTCATGTAGCATGAAAATAGGACTTGGTGTAGCAGTACACGTGATACAACACCGTGTCCATTTAATGGAACTCAGTCTAGTGGCAGAGAAAGTAAACTGTTGCTTTATATTGTGATGGTTATCATATGGCGTGAACATATCAACTTGACCAGTGATCTTTTATGCAATGTGCCGTGACCCTTTTTGTCCAAGCACAAGGGCAAAACAAGAAAACTGGAGCAGAATATGACCTTTTGGTCTCTGAACTACGAAGTCGACAAAAAAATAAAATAAACACTCAGCATGATGAAATTACAAAACTTTTAACGACGCGTGCAGGTAATAGGAGGTATCACATTTAACAGTATCAGCTGCAGACCTGCTATAATTCCCTCAGTTGCAAAGCAACGACACTTCCTTTCAGTCATGATCAGGGCGTATATACCAATTATGTAACGTAATCATCCAGAAACGACACTTTTCTACTAAACAGGCGATATTTTCTAAATGTGTTTAGAATCTGGTATGTTTGAAAAGTTATTGAACAGCTTTTGTTAAGGTTTTTGCTTTCGGGAGTTCTTACTTTTATCAGAGAAGCTTATTTAACCATGTTTGATACATTAACCTGATCCCCTTCCTGTCAAGTTCCTTGCTGCAGCTTCGGTAGCAGCACAGGATCTCAGTTAACGTGAATAGCGGCTATTGCATTTTGATAGATTTCCCAAAGCACCTCGTTTTGCGCGTTCTGCCTCTGACAACACATGCGCTTGAAAGCGAGTTAAAGTGCACTTACAGCTAAAATTCATATTGACTTCTCCCTGAAGCTGGGAATATAAATGAACGCTGCTTGACATTAACAAACGCAGGTTCACTTTCCATAAAGCAGCAATTAAATATGCATATAATGGATGTCGCCAGCATGTTCCACTTTCTCTACTTTTGAAATACCACAGTCAAATAACCCTTCCATAAAAGGAAGATTATTTAATTACTCATTACCAACATGGGTTCAATGTACTCCGGCATTAATTATATAAAAATATCTTTGTTACTTCAAGATCAACTCAAGGTCACATATCTATTTCATTTCAATGCCATTCTAACATAACATGTTTTATAGCTGACATATTGCCTTCAAATGTTGGTTTTTAGAAAGTGTATATCAAGTGGTACTAAAGGTTCACGCGGCCCGATAAATTTGCTTCTAAATATATGAATTGCAACAAAAGTTTAACGGGCTGACGGTTTAACGATGATTTTGCCTCTTGGTGAGACCACGAAAGATCAATACCATCATCAAAAGGTACGTGGACGCGGTATATCTGAGATTGTTCTAATATTATATAGTTAGATTGTCAGACGCTTCCGCGGTATTAATGACAGGCAATTATGCAATCCTTTTTATATTGTACATCAGTCTCTAAAGTACAGCATATTGTCATACGTGATTTCCTCTTTGCATTGTCTTCTTTTAACTAATTGTATTTTAATGGATATTCATTTCATACCGGTAATGTAACTGGTAATTAGCAAGCCCAGGAAACACCTAGTGGTGGTCTTTATTTTGTCATCTGGACGACCCATCATGCAATCAATTTTTTTGTTGAAATAATGTCAGATTTCTCATTATCCAATGAACTAGCTTCTGCTCCGTAATCACGTAAATTATCCAAGCTTCAATCCAACTAGCTTGGTGTTTAGTCAAATTACTATCTACACATGTATAATGGGTGCAACAATGCACTTCAGTCCATCACTGAAGTCCTGCTTAAGAAATATTATTCTTCATTGTCTCCATCTGTATATGATAATACTTGACTGTCAGCATACCCATGGATGATACATAATAATTTTACGAAAACAGCCCATTAAAATATATTTTTAAGTGCCTTTGGATTGGATTCAAGGATCTGGTCCATGGTATGACAAGAGTTATATCCTCAAGACCCAGAGAACTCCGTAACGTCATGAACCATTTGCTTCGAATCACTGTTACTCTCTCTCTCTCTCTCTCTCTCTCTCTCTCTCTCTCTCTCTCTGTGTGTGTGTGTGTGTGTGTCTCTCTCTCTCTGTCTCTCTCTCTCTGTCTCTCTCTGTCTCTCTCTCTCTGCCTCTCTCTCTCTCTCTCTCCAGGCAAATTTTAAATTCAGAAGGCTTGTTTCCGCCAACATTCACCTGGCAGTTAACTCTTTCAGTGCCAACTGCGACCGAAATCGAACTACTCGGCGCATTACGCCCAAAACGCGCCGAGGAAAGCTGTTGACTCAGTCAGAAATGCGGCACTGTAAGCTTTAATCAAGCACAGCTTCCATATGATACGTGATATTCAGTGGCTTAAGAAGCGTAGTGTATCCCCAAAAGTAACCCCTTACTTCATTTGCTGCTTTAGGATGTTTCTCTTAAAACGGCGGCTCGATACGTTTGAAACGCTATGGTGATAATACGGTGGTCGTCGTCAGGAAAACAACTTGTTTGGCCTGACTCTCGCATAAATGTCTGATATCGACATACAGGACATTTTGGGTAGGTCTTATAACAGATACCATATCGGACAGAAAAGTTATCAATATCCAACATGAAACTTAATTGTGTATGTATTGTGTAAGTTATAAATAAATGAAGTATGGAGCACTTCGAAAGTTTGAAAACACTTGGCTTGGTGCCATTGAGTAAAACCTACATATTATAAGCATCCCCCCCCCCCTTGAGTGGGACATTGGCCATGGTCAAGCGGAACTATATTGATATGTATATTGAGTATATTGTGTATATTTTAGTGTTATATGTCAAGTTTTATTTTTCATACATGTATGTTACCTCTTATTCCATGTCGACTATACTAAACCCTGGTGGACCAACACTTTTTCTTTGTAATATATAATGATAAATAAAATCTGTCCATCTAATTATCCGTGTGTCTGTCTGTTTGTCTGTCGGTTTGTCTGTCGGTCTCTCTCTCTCTCTCTCTCTCTCTCTCTCTCTCTCTCTATCTATCTACCTATCTGTCTGTCTTTATCCCCACCTGCCTCCCCACCAATCTATCTGATTTTTAACACAAGCGACATCTTGCGGAGGCAGATCTCAACATGCCGGCTGAACCAATGATGCTGTGCGCGACTCTTCACGTGACGCGTGCTGGCTCAGGGGACAGCTGTGTATTCCCGCCATCTCTGTGCCACCAGAATAAGTCTTTTTTCACTTACTTGCGAAACAATCAGCGCTAAAAACAAATTCCTTCCATCACAGTAATGTGCATACATTGATATTTTAGCACGGTTAGTACAACATAATCTTCTTGACAAACTTAATACAAATTGTAAGATAAAAAAACCCATCCAGTAATTGGTGTTGAGATTGGTATCAAATGGTTTTTAAAATAACAAAATGAAGGTTTCAAACTGTTACACTATAAGTTGTACTGTCATTGTTCCCAATGCTACGGATCTCACAGACGTTTCTACTCTAAAATAGACGATATTAAAATTGGACCAGAAAAATATGTAAAGTCACGAAATTCAAAAATGTAAAGTCAATTAAAATGCGCTATGCATGTATTTAATGCCACAGCATAATATAGCATCACTTCCATTTTAAAACGAACCAGTTGAAATAATTTTTGTGACGTATATTCATTGTATATGCCATCTAACATTCCTCTCAATCATCTCACATGGTTGACGAATAGTGCACCAGTGATACTCGTTGTGATATTTTCGACTTAAAATTAAGATTTGTGTTATTGTTGTTGTTGTTGTCATTTTATTATTTTTATTATCGTTCTTCTTCTTCTTCTTCTTCTTCTTCTTCTTCTTCTTCTTCTTCTTCTTCTTCTTCTTCTTCTTCTTCTTCTTCTTCTTCTACTTCTTCTTCTTCTTCTTCTTCTCCTCCTCCTCCTCCTCCTCCTCCTCCTCCTCCTCCTCCTCATCATCATCATCATCATCATCATCATCATCATTATTGTTATTATTACTGTTCTTGGTGGTGAGTGTGAAACATTAAAATATGATCCGTAAACTCAGCCAGTGTATGACAGTTCGATACTTCAACTGCGTCAAAAGTACAAAAATCTGAATCACACACACACACACAGACACACACAGACAGACACACACACACACACACACATACAGACACACACACACACAAAGGAATATACGTTTTGCACAGCATGCAGAGTATTTACAATTCTGCCTGGTGAAACTATACAAAAGAATTCAGCGATCAATATAATTGTGGCATGGTATCATAGTAGTTTCGTTTTAATTCACAATAAGAAAGAAAATGTGTAAATTCTGACCATAATTGCTGCAAATTGATGCTTCTTTTGGACGATGGGTTGCAAGTAGTTTTCATGTAATTCAATTTCAAAAGAAAGACGCATTCTTGATTTCAAGTGATTTTTTGAAACTCTGTGACCTTGGCTACAAATAACGCATTAATTAATCTTGAGTCAAAAGCATGATCATGACATGCAGATCGCCTTTTTTATAAAAATATATATCGGAAACTATTTCCCTTTTCTGTTGGCAAATATGTCAACTATTATTATAGAAGACGGTTATATGAAAAAATGACGATTCAACAGATAAGTGTTCTTTCAATCTTGTGCCTACAAAAATTGAACCATTTTTTTTTTTAAATAGTACAATAGTTCACATTCAAACTGTGTGTTCCATTAATGCCAAGTCAGACAGAGATTTAAGCAGTACATGATAGGAAATCAGTCTGAAACGGAAATAATGTGATGTAAACATAAATAAAATCAGGGAATTAAATTAATGTTGAAATGATCTGTGTTGAACAGTATTTTATCATAATTGTCCAAAGTAGTAAGCTTGTCAAATAAGCAGGCTTCCTAGATGGAATGGAGACACACACACACACACACATATATATATATATATATATATATGTATATATATATATATATATATATATATATATATATATATATATATATATATATATATATATATATATATATATATATATATACATATTGAATAAATGAGCTTGTATTTGCTTTACAATTACCAAAATACAGACAATAGTCACATAAAATTTGGGACATAAAGTGAAGCTCACCTTCTCCAAGAAGCATTTTCGTTCAGTCCAAATACAGCCCACCTATCACTGTGACTATGACCTTTTATTAGTTGCTTGTTGAAGTGACGAAATAATCTTCCGGACAAGAATAAAAAGGAAAAAAAACACATTTCCCCGGTATATTGTTTATGACTCTATATTTACATTCCCTTTATTGTTTAACAGTGAAAGAATAGGAACTGTTGTTTTCCTCACCATCTCATGAAGACATCGTCTACACGCGAGTCTGCACGCGCCAGCTATGCAGCCCTTTCACAATTTTATACGCCAGTACATTGGGCACTACTTTTCAGTATAACTAATAGTTAATCTTGTATTCATTGTGTTATTCTGGGCATTTTATCCCAAAAAATAACTTACTTGTATACTTTTTCCCTAATGTGAACGAATCTTGTATTTTGTAAAGCTATCTGTTAAAATAAATGAACGTTTACAAAGGGACTATTTTTCTTTCCTGTTTGTTACTTTTTGGGATAGACTGGTTGCCAGGTAACGGGGGCGTGGTTACCGCTTATCTTTCTATTGATCACACCCCCCTTTAACCAAGGCAATTTATGTGGAACAAACGTTCTTTGGCGATCGTGCATCACTTGTAATTATTATCAAAAATCGAAAAAATAGGAAAAAATGTAAATATAATAAATGTTAGTGACCTCATGAAAATCGACATGACAGTGACAATCATATGCGGTAGAAGTGTGGGGAATAATTGTGAAAGCATGTCAGAACGCCAGCTGAGGAGTTGCCTTTCCTTCTTTCAATTGTTATTTATTTACAAGAGTGACTTTTAAAGTAGTACATGGTCTCTCTCTGATTTGATTATTTTGAGCCAAACAGTGAGCTTAATGTTTAGCTTGTTTATCAAAACATAACGTTATATTTTAATCAAAACAATATCTAAAGCAAAAAAGCCTGGGACGTCTATACTCAGGTCAGCGTATATGGAAGGTTCATTGTGCAATAATTGACAAAATCCAAGGTTTTATGTACAAAAACCTGGGTTTAGTGATAGAAAAACCCGGGATTGTCTCACGAAACTCTGGGTTTTGTGCGTGGAACCCTGGGTTTCGTTACAAAACCCTGCGTTTTGTGCACAAAATCCGGGGCCCTGTCACAAAAGCTCTTGATTTTGCTTTGTTATCTAATATTTTTACGAAACCCAGGGGAATCGTAACTTAACCCAAAGATTTGAAAGCAAAACTCTAGGAGTGTGCTTGCACATATATAATGTTCAGTTATTATCAAAACCCAGGGTCCGTCCACTATTTCATCAATAATTCCATCCTTCTTCGGATTGTTATTTCAACAAAACTTTTACTTTGCATCATCACAAAACCCAGGGTATCGTAAATACCACGGAAAATATTCAAACCCTGTAAATATGTATGCAGCAGCCAATCAGGGATAGCATTACGTGCTCCGTGCAGATCCTGGCCATTGACTTAAAGATGTTTCATAAAAAAAAACAGGGCTTCGTGTGAAAACACCAAGGGTTCTCTTGCAAAACCCTGTGGAAGAAGCCATGAGTTTTATTACAAATACCTGGGTTTTCAAACAAAACGTAGAGTTTGGTATCAAAACATTAGGCATTGAGACAGAACCGGTTTTCACAAAACACTGGGTTTGTTTCTTTTATTACAAACAAGTGCCTTTGGCGATTCATAAGGGATCGAAAGGTCTTCCATGGGGAAACCAAAGCTTGAAAATGCCCAGTGCACGTGTCCCCCCCCCCTTTTTGGGGACATCCTGGGTGTGTAGCCAGGGCCCTAGCAGCATACGTTCTGTGCAATTATGCCATATGACAGTACCATTTTTAAAAGGGGGGGGGAGCAATTTTGTCACTTGCTAAAACAAAAAAAGAGAACTATCTATTACAGGGATGAAGCACAGAAGGTACATTTTAATTGTGGTATTCGTGCATTCTATTTTGATTAACAGATAGGCCAAAATCGACATAACAGTAAAGTAAAAACGAGGGGATGCAGCATATCCAGATCACTTCGATTATTAGTGGAATAAGCATGTAAATTGCAAAAAGATTATATGACGTTCATAAACATTCCCAACAGAATTTGATCTGGACGTGCTGTTTTCATGCTGATCAAAATTTACAGTGACAGTGAAAAACTAACAATTTTGATTCCCATTAACAGACAGAGTGTTAATTAGCTAAAATTGGTTAAATGTAAATATTCCAAGAAGGGAGAAAGTTTGGATTAAATATCATTTTCAAAATGTGTCAATTTGGTACATACAACTTGATGCAGGCATAATGAAAGTTCAAATGAATGCAAATCCAATAAATGTAAATATTTCCACTTTACATATGCATTTGACAAGAAACCACTCCAAGCCAGTAGAAAGTATTCTCTGAACATTAAGATGATCATCCCATGCAAGAAGCAAATATGGATTGAATGACACAACAAACCGATCCTCCTTGTGACTACTCACATACTCATACCTTGTGCCACCTGCCTAATACCCATCATGTGATATGGTACACATTTATATGATTGAGTTATCACAAAAACGTCCTTGCTTGCCAGGTCCTAATTTCAAAACCCCTATCGAGTCCCGCTAGGTAATGTTTCGAAGAAATGACTGGTTTGCATTGTAATTGGCTGAAATACGATGGCTGCCACATGACAGCCCGCTAACGCATGTCTTTCGGTGTTCAAATTTAATTTTCTATCACTTTTTATCACGCTCTCCACCTTTTCTGGATGACTAATACAATAATATTAACGTATCCGTGCATATTGCATTTATAGTTTCGAAAATTCGTAAATCACCTTAGTGTGTGTGCGGCCGTCACACTGTTTTAAATGCTATCCTGCTAACCGGAAGTTCGATGATTGACAGGCGGTAGGGTTAAAGGAACGTTACGAAAAGCGATAAAAATGATATGAATTAGTCTTTAAAGCCAGTTTCACGAATATAGTCTGATAGATTAGCCATTTTTACTATTTGGTAGGGTGGTCACTTGGTCGTGGGAAAATTCTATTTACTCCATCAACGTCAAATCACTTCGATATGTAATAATAATAATAATAATAATAATAATAATAATAATAATAATAATAATAATAATAATAATAATAATAATAATAATAATAATAATAATAATAATAATAATAATAATATTGTGGCTTTCTGCTTATGCGCCGCGGTCCTGTGTGACACAGGTGGCCTAGGAAGGGAAAAAAAAAGAGAAGATGATGATGATGAGATGGAGGGAACCATGATTATGCTAATCAGCTCATGCTGCCATGTTTACCAGGACCAGAGCCGAGGCAAAGGGTCCACCACACACTCTCACACAGCTGTGGTGGGCCCCTGGCCCTGGATATATCCAACACTCATCGCTTGTAGCCCCCCCCCCCCCATAATAGGACAGAAAAACCTTCCCTCATACACCCTATCCCCGCCTCTAAGGCTCAGGCATTTCCCATGGGGGATCCCATCGGAGCCCTTATAAGGGCTACCACCATTCCCTCTCCTCCCTGCATCTAAGATTCTAATTCACCCTGTTGCTATCAAGCCCTATCAATTCATTTCTTTTCTCCCAGCACCCTACCAGGTAGTCCTGTACGCTTTTAGTGCCTTTCCTGCCTCCCAGAAAGCCACCCTTCAAACCTAAAACCCATGCTACACGTTCCTCTTCCTCTAAACACTGAACCTCTTCTAGACCCTTGCTATTATAGTCTTCCCTGTGCCACTTTCTGAAAAATTCTTCTCTTATCTCTCTATATGCATCACACCACAACAGCCAGTGATCCACTGTCTCATCTGCCTCTTGCCTACATACCTTACATTTACCATTACTCCCTGTTGTCCACTTCTCTTTTCTAGATTGATTACTCCTGCCCTACTTTGAAAAAGAAGCTTGGATCCCTTCCCTCCATCTCAACACACACTTTTCTTTGGTTTTTCTAGTACCTTGTATGCTTTTAGTGTACTCTTTTCCCTGACACCTCTTTTCCAGTCTTCTTTCCAGCCCCTGTAACAGTCCTACCTATATACATTTGCCAGTTTTCAACCTCATCATATCCTTTCAATTCGTATCTCTCTGCCAACTTATTTATATCTTTGACCCATCTTGTTTGTTCCTTGACTACTTCATTGTAAACCGTCCTGCACCACCTGTCTTCATTTACTGATTGTAAATATCCCCAGTACTTAAGCTTTGCTTTGGCAATTCTGTCTGTACTTTTATTCCATCCTAACTCTCCTAGGACTGCTTCTGTTGCTGCACATGGTGGTGCTCCCAGTATCCATTTCCCCATCTCATTCTGTACTTTCTCCATTCCCTGGATATCTCGTTCACGTATTGAAATCACATCTAAGCCATATATCATCCCTGGTATCGCAACTCTATCCCATAATACCCTTGCTGTGTATGCTGTGTTGAAACTGCTCAGTGCAGTAGCTTTAATCATTCCTTTTGTACGGTTCACTTTCTGTTTAATCTTCTCAACCTGATATCTGAACATGCCTTTACCTGTTGTCTTTATCTTAACACCTAGGTATTCATACTCATCAACCTCCCCAATTTCAATTAATTGTTCATTACCTTCTGGAATTTGGAACTGCCCAATTTTCCATTTTATATTCCAATCTGGTTTCTTCCCAAGAGTCATCACTTTACTCTTATCCTTACTAAATTCTAACCTCCATTTATTCCCGTATTCCCCTGCTATGTTCAGCATTTCTTGCAGGTCTTTCTGGGACTCTGTCATGAGTACAATGTCATCTGCGAAAAACAGACCTGGAATTTTCAGGTCACCTACCTTTTTTCCCTTATTACACTCCATTAACTGGTCCCCCAGCTCCTTTATATACAGGGCAAACAAAATCGGGGACAGCACACATCCCTGTTTTAGACCTATATCCAGGCGTGCATTCTCTACTTCTACCTTTCTTAATGAAAGTGTACAGTCTACATCTTTATATAATGCTTTCAGAATTTCTAGAAAATTCCCACCAAATCCTAGTCCACTTAGTTTTTCCCACAGGGCATCTCTCCATACCCTGTCATAAGCTTTCCTCACATCTAAGAAACCCATGAAGACTTTATTCCGCTTCTGCCTTGCCAACTCTAACACCTGGGTCAATGTGAAGATGTGATCACCCACCCTTCTGCCTGGTCTGAATCCATTCTGAATTTCCCCCAGAAGTCCAAGCCTATCGACTATTCTACTTAATCTCCTGTACATTATCCTACTGAATATTTTTCCCACATTTGATGAAATGGCAATACCCCTACATTGATCCAATTGGCCTCCTGGGCCCTTCTTTGGGATATACGAGATCCTGAGTTTATTCCATTCCTTTGGTACTTGTCTTTTCTCAATAACCCTATTGAACAGCAACTGCAAGCTATCCTTAATTTCTTCTGGTCCTCTCTTTATGAATTCCGACAGTATGTCATCAACTTCTATCCTTCTGACTCTGCCACACATCTCTGGATCCCATTGATCCTGTGTGTATTCTGCTTGACACCCTGGTACTGTTCCCTGACCCCAGTGTGGATTATTAACTTCTTGCCAATGCTCCCTTAAAGCTTCCTGTATTTCTTCTTTGTTATCTGTTCTTTTCCCTCTGTGTGTAATTTCCTGTGCTTTATTCTGTTTACGCCGATTAACCTGTTTCCAAAAGATGGTTGACCCTTCTCCCCCATTCTCCATTATTTTCTTTGTCATTCTTTCATTATTACTGGCCCTCCTTTCTGCTTTCATCTCTGCTACGTTCCTTCTACATTCCATATACTGTCTCTTAGCTTCTTCTGTTACACCTTCAGGGTATTTATTTTTCCTGGCTAATCTCCATGCTCTATTTTTAGTTCTCTTTCTTTTTATGGCCCCTTTCAGCTCTGGGTCTATTCTATACCCTAGACTTCCAACTGGAACTTTCTTTCTACCTATCTTTTCCTTTGCTACCTTAAGAATCCTTCTGATTAGATCCCCATTCATTTCCTGTACTTCCCCTTCATTTTCCCATCTATTTTTCCATTCCTGCAATTCCAATTTTAGGCTTTCTTGATACTCTGACCAGTCTGTTCCCTCCTTTATATCCCACACCCATTTAACCCCCCCCCCCCCCTCCGCTTCTTCTTTGACACTGTATGTTAATTGAGACTATAATCCAATTATGATCACTGCCTATATCCAATCTACCTTCCTCGTCTATTTCGCATCCTTGTGTCATTTGAAATACCTCACTGTCTACTAGAATATAGTCAATTATTGACCGTCTTTCTCCAGATGCCCATGTCCACTTTCCCTTGCATTGTATATCCCTATTAACTATCCTCAGACCAAATTCCCTTGTGAAGTTGAGTAGCCTGGTTCCATTTCCATTGAATCCACTATCCCCTCCCTCAATACCACTCATTCCATTCCCTATGTGTCCATTAAAATCCCCAGCTATCATAATCTGGTAACCCTGCTGCTGAATATCACTAATCATCATTCTCATCCTATCATATATCTGGTCATTCCATTCATTAGGTAACCCCTCGCGACCTACATACACTACACCTATCGCTACTTTATTTCCATTTGACTCTATTCCTATCCACTGTATTTCATTTTGGATCTCGCTATCATCTTCCCAATTGTTCTTCCAGATTTCATGCCACTTAACCCCTTTCTTTATCAGAAACCCTACTCCTCCTCCCTTTTTTTGCCCACTCTCTCTTCCTTTACCTGTTATATCATATCCTGCTGGGCCTGTCACTATTCCCCTCTCTTCTTTTCTAACATCTAATATGCGTCTCTACTAGAGCTATAATAATATGTGAAGAATGTGTTTCGTCGTCAGACGTGACGTGTGCGTGTAAAAAACTGATCGATTTGGGTTAGATTTGAAACTTGAAAATATGAAAAACACGCGTAGTCAGTTATATTCTAGGCGTGGCATTATGGATTTGGTCATATATAGATAGCAAAAGGGTGTTTGGGGCCAGAATATGGGTCCAAGTTTCAAGGGGCGTGGCTTCATATCTTTGGGAGATTTTTAAACATGGTGTAATCACAAATGCCTTGATTTTGTGATATCATAATACCCAGGAGTTTGTAGTAAGATATCAAAACACATCCTTTTGCTCTGTTATTTCAGATTTCACCCCCCCCCCCTTTTTTTTTTTTTTTTTTTCGTTTGATCCTGAGAGTTTTCAGGAATTGACGGCGGAAATGATTTTAATTCACATAATCCATGTATAAAACCCCGGGTTTTGTGCACAAAACCCTGCCTTTTGTCCACATAAATCTGGGTTTTTGTCACGAAACCAAGGGTTTCATGTAGCAAAACACAGAGTTTCATAACAAAACCCAGACTGCGTACATGCATCACGGAAGCAAGGTTTTTGTACATGAGACCCCGAGTTTATTGAACTTTTGGACAATACAACTTTCAGAAGCTGTAAAAGTATATTGGTGACTTGTCAAACAGTGAGGTGCAGTATTTTAATATTTACCAAACAACAAGACTGATTCAACAGTATTACCAGGAGAGCTCTGACGCTGAAGAGAACACACGAACGAGGCAACAGAAACAAAAGGCAACGACATTTGAAATTTCCCGACCAACCCCGACAGAAATTAGAGAGAATTATCAAGAGGAGCATCCAATAATCCACAGCAACTGTTTTCCCAAATTTGCGCGGATGCTGTCGAGTTGTGCATGAAAGTGCTCTGCACAGGTCTGCACAGGTTTCATATGCCAACGTGGGGTTGGTAGGGTACAGGAACACAAACAACTGGGTCTTATTATTACACACAATTTATCATGGGACTCTCATATTAAGTCAGTTTGTACCAAAGCTTCAAGTCGCCTTGGTAAATTAAGAAAATGTATGTATATTTTACCTGTATCAGCTCTCGAGTCAGTATATGTTTGTGGTATAAGGCCCATACTTGAATATGCTGCCCCAATCATTGACAATTGTACACAAAGGAGCAGTGGTATTTTAGAGTCGGTGCAGTATAGAGCGGCTTTAGCAGTTTCAGGCTGTATGAACACGTCCAGTAGAATTAAAGTTTTAAAGTGCTTGGGGTGGCCGAGCCTTGCAGATAGAAGGAAATACTACAAATTATTAATTTATTTCAAAATGATTAAAGGCTTTTGTCCACCTCACCTCACTGCGTTACTCCCCATTCAAAACACGGAGAAGCATAATTATTTGTTACGCAATGACACTGAGAGGCAGATAACAGCTGCTCGTACGAATGTGTTTGCTCGCAGTTTTGTTCCTTCTGCGTCTAAACTTTGGAACTCCCTACCCAATAACATTCGTAGTGCTCGTTCCGTTAATGTATTTAAAATTTATGTTAAACGGTTGCTTTTTCCTGCAAGACTCGACCATCTCCGTCACGGGCCCCGAAGGTTAAACATGGTTATGAACAGATTCAGGGTTGATTTTAGCGCCCTAAAGGCCCATCTTTACACGCGTCATTTGTGTGATACCCAAGCATGCATGTGTGGTCATCACTCTGAAACAACTTCCCATTTTCTATTGCAGTGTCCCTTATTTGCAATTCCAAGACAAACTTTCTTGACAGGGATTACAGAAATTCTAGAAACCAGTGAGAATGCAATAATATTTGACAATTTATCAGTTCCTGACAAGGTATCAATATGTTTATATGGTCATAATAATCTCACTTGTATTTCCAATTGTAAAATTTTAGATGCTACTATGAAATTTATACAATTGAGTAACAGGTTCTCAAATATCTTGTCTAACGATTCTGATGACGAGGACGACTTTCGTTAGTCGCTGACAATTCATGTGATTTTTTCTTCTTCATAATGATGTCTGTTTTATTCTGTTTATTTTACGTTGCCTTAATTGTCATGTAATTCGTTTTTGTTCCGAGTTCATATGTCTCGAATTATTGTTTTCTTTCTTACATCGATGTGTATTTAAGACAGACAGTATTGTATTTGGTTGTACACGAGGAGAGGACACTACATTAGCTATATTTAGCTACACGTCCGATCCTCTTTAAAGAAATAAAGTATATTACTACAACGTGGGGTTCTAGTGGTGTGCAAGTCTGAATTGCTTGTGTATGGCGAACTCTAAAGCGAGAGTTATTTTTGAAATACCCCTCTTTCTAAGTTTCTTATACATCTAGATTCTGCGCTTGTTATTAAAGATTGAGCAGATAGTAATACCAAATTGCCTACATAAAGTGAGATACACGTATGGAACAGATGGTTCAAACTATTCATCTGTTGCTATGTTAAACGTAAATGTGAACAGTCTTTCTTGTTATAATTAAGGATTTGCTGTCAGACAGAAGATGTATCAGGAGACAATGACATTCGCCTCATATGTCAAGATTATAGATAAAACCTGCATTAACAACTGACATGTATCACTATAAATAAAAAGTGTTTGATATTAATTCTTTATTGGCAATTTTTTTACATTAGATAGATATCAAATATATAAACATTATTATTATCATCATCACCCTCATCGTCATTATCATTATTATTATTATTATTATTATTATTATTATTATTATTATTATTATTATTATTATTAGTATTAGTATTAGTATTATTAGTATTATTATTATTATTATTATTATTATTATTATTATCATTATTATTATTATTATTATTATTATTATTATTAACAACAACTTCGTTTTTTGAGTGATGAATGCAAGCCGTTACATTCTCTAGGAAGAGGAATATATATATATATATATATATATATATATATATATATATATATATATATATATACATACATACATATATATATATATATACATATATATATATATATATATATATATATATATATATATATATATATATATATATATATATATATATATATATATAGTGTATCTTTATTGCTGGCCCCATATGAAGCTGCGTGACATGTCTTGGGGGCAAATTAACGCTCTTGAAGTTCTGATTCTTCAATGTGCAAATAGCGGAATCAACTGACACATTATCTTCTACAATATATATACTTCAGCATAGTATAGGCCGCCTAACCTTTATTGCAAAAGTACTCACACGTCCATTTATTTCCATGTAATGTTACACACGATTACTGACTACTTGTACATGATTTCATTTGTTCTGCCTGAAGAAGGAGGGAATGAATTGCCTCTGCCCGCTTTACACCCGTTATCGGGATAGCTGTGAAATTTGAAGGACAAGGCCATATTTCAATACTGTGTAAACCTATTTGAGATCCCGTTGCAATTTATGAAGTCTCGCCACGATAAGTGTATGAAATTGGAAGTAGATTGACCAGGTCCTACTGGCCAATTCAACTTTAAGTTTGGAAGACATTGGGAATTACGGTCTGTGATTAGCACAAGGAATTAGGCATGTCTGACGGAATGCAATTCGTGTCTAGTTGAATATCGTCGCTGATAATTGGTGAGTCATTTGCCAAGAAATGTGGGTTGCCCCTTGTAGTACCAACCCAATCACGACACTCACGTTCCATACAATATCAATTCAAATGAATGAACTATACGACTTTTATTCATATTACAACCGGACACAAGAATTAAATATAATGCCAGCAATTTTGCACCTGTGTCAGTCATCCGGCTAATTGCTTTCCTTGACAAAACATTGATGAAACCAATGGAACTTTACTCTTCCCGGCATTACAACACTTCGGGCGTAGTATATGTGCGTAAAAATACACCTCAAGCTGAGTCATGTTACCAATCCTGAATTTGACTAAAGAGGATATCAATTTAACTTGACGTAGTTTATACGTCCAGCACATTAGCTGTACAGCATAAAAGCTCATTCAAATTTTTCTCATTTAATACGAGAGTGTGATTCAGTGCACATGACTGGCAATCCCCTTTTTTATTTTTTATTTATTTTTTTTATTTATTTATTTTATTTTTTATTTTTTGTTTGTTTGTTTATTTATTTTTTGTATTGAAATGGACTGTAAGGTAAATGTTTAGATATTATATAGGAGAGAAAATATGATAAAATAAATCAGGACATATATATATATATATATATATATATATATATATATATATATATATATATATATATATATATATATATGTGGTAAAAATTATTTCAAATTTACAGTCGCATGTGATATTTGTCCCTTTTTTCTGTCAGTTAAACTGATATTAGAAATGTCTTCATGTCATTTTTATGACGAGTATTCAAGAATTTATTGTGATATAAATGTATTCTCGAGACCTCTGGTGTCACGATGTTATTCATATTTAGGTTTGCTCGTGTTTATGACGGATATCACAGAAACGATTTTAATTTAAACGGATTTTAGAGACTATGTGGATAGGGTGTTATAGAGGTTTGTCATGTTTATGGGGATATTCAAGAGATTGTTATTTGAGAATGGAAGTCCCTCGCTAGGTTTACCTCCGTTTAACTTATCGCTATACAAATAAGTAAAAGTTTGCACTTTTAATGAGGATCTATCGTACGTGTCACCTAAATTGGAAGTTTTACTGACTTTGTTTATTTAAAAAAAATGAGTGGCCCTTCTGCAAAACAATTGACACCGGCCCCGTTAACGCGTGCTGGTTGTGACGGTGGCATGATGGGCCACGGTCACAGTCATGGCACTCTTTAGGTCGCGACGGTGATTACATTGCACAACTTTAACAGTTTATATAAATAATCCGGGTGGAAACTTTTTATTTTGTTAATTTAATTTCCAATGCTTCTTTGACTCTTAAGATCAGAAGTCAACAATTTGACAACCCAGTAAGTTGGACACTACTGAGAAAGAAATCATTGTGGTTGTAACATGTTACGAGGTATTCCTTTTAACCAGGATCCTGTGATGCCCCGTAAGCTGCTCTACATAATCTCACTTGCTGTGCGAGTTGTGCACATTATTTGTTTGGAAAAATACGTGTACATGGACTCCGACAAAATATAAAAAACACCTATACCAAGGGCTCACATGATGCAGGAGTACACTTGGTTGTAAAAAATGTAAAACATGTAAAATTTCACTATTGTATTTGTCGATGCACAAATATTTTTTATCTGATTCTAAAACATGAGCACACAAAGATATACCAACCTTTGTCACGTTAAACTCATAATTTGATCATTATCCGTAGCGTGCGATCATGTAGTACGCAAAGTCAGCATCGTATGCATGTGTCATATATTTGTGTTGATAAATACAGTATTTGGTCCTACCTTACATGGAGTGGGATGCATCGTGGAGGCAAATTTGCTTCGTGTACAATAAACACTTTCCAGATGAACTTCGAATGTCTTCTCCTTCAACTATTTCATTGAGTATTGTGCTTTCTGCTTTATTTTCAGTGAAAACTCATAAGAAAAAAAAACTTAGCAGAACGACATGCCAACTGTGTGCAGCTTCTCTTGCCACACGCTGTGTGCTAACGGCACAGACAGGAAAGCGGTCAAATATAATATTTAAAGTTATAGCAATTCAAAGGGACAGAAATGCCGATTGAATGCTTCGCAATATTTAACTTATGCTGATATTACAGTGTAGAAATTGCTCATTTATATAAGAGAATTTGTTAGGAGGTGGGGCTAAAGAAATGCTGATCAGGGGACCATCGCAATAGGTCATCAGTAACATCATTTTCTTTAATTCAAGCAAAACTAAAGAATACCAATCCCTATTACTAATGCTAAGTCGATATCTAAAAGTATATTACGACCTTTCTCTGGTCAATGGCCAGACATGATTCATTACATCGAAGAAGTATTTGATTCACAGTTGAATCACTAGGAATGAACCTGGATTTGTTTGCAAAGTTCACAAGATTATCCCACAAATGACTAGCATATTTTGAACTCTTCCTACCTATTTCCCCGATTACAGCTGAGTAGGGACCCTCCCCCGCGCCCACCTTTCCTATTTATATTGCCTCACAATATGTAAAAACAAGATCTGGATGCCAAATACTACACACACACACACACACACACACACACACACACACACACACACAAATTCTCAGCGTCCAAGGTACAAAGGTAGACTGGAGACTTCTGTTCTTTGAAGGTACATAGAATATCATTCAGTAGCTTACATGCCACGGCACCACTAACACCTGTTTAAACCAGAATTGAGTCTCACATAGCCTATTCGCCGGTGCAAGGACAAGGTCAAATAACTTAGCACGAGAGGAGCTAACTGCGATAAGTCTGTCACTCGCAGGGCCATTCACAAACTATGGACTTCTCAAGCACGGCTATAATTTTACTAGAACATTCAGGTACAGCAGACTTATTTTATACAAGAGAGTAAAACATGGAAGTTTGTTTGCGCTGAATTGCTGAGCAGATAGAACCAGACGTGATCTCAATGCTGTATGAGCATTTCATATTATGTTCTGCATAGCTGGCTTTCACAAGGATATTCTGCTGATTGACTACCTTGATTAAGGCCAGATTACCTATGGAGGATATTATGCTGACCTATTGAGACCGTAGTGAAGCTATCAAAGCTGTTGTTACTTACAGATCTATTTTTTCTATGATATCAACATAGAATAATTCCTAGCAAAACAATACGTTCACCCCCCCCCCGTGCTAGCATTATTGTTAAGCTTGCTCAGACATGCTGGCATAAAATCTGGCACATAAGAGAAAAAATAGCATGGCCAAATGTTCATGCTCAACATCCAATTATGCCAGAAGCATCTGGTGACTCGCCATTGGCACAATACGTTTGGTGACACGCATAATAAGCACGCACTCCACGGTGAACAGCATGCCCAGTTGGTCAAAAAGTTGACATAGCTCATGGTGCGATTGGAGATGAGCATAATATGTTTTGGCTATAACGATAATGCGCCAAGCCATTCGCAATATGCGTTTTGTCCCTGAAATGCCAGTAGCGTTCGTTTGCACTTTCTCGCCTGGCTCTACTAGCATGCGCGCACGTGCTGGCATTAGTTTTTGCCAGGTGAGCACACATTTTAAAAATGCCAGCATAAAGGGAACTTGAGCTGTACTATAATTAATTAAATACTATATGATGTACTAAATGAACATATGTCAAACAAACTAATGAGATCTAATAAACATGAACATAAAAACATTAATGGGTTGCTTAGGTCATTTATATTTCTGTTAATTATAAAGGTTTTTCATATAGAAGACTAAAAAAGCTAACCATAACACAACAGAGTATACAGAAGTTAAAAGAAATTTAACAACCTATAATAGAATTTTAAAGAGCAACACAAGGCTACCGAAGAAAAGCACTATGATTTTTCAAAATTAAAAGAATAATAGCAAAAAAGAGGTCTAATATAAAACCCAGAGAAAGATATCTTTAGTTAAATGTATTGTAATACACGGTCCACAAATTACAGACAAAGCAAATGATAAAAAGAAACATCTCAAAATATAAACCATAACAGATATCTTAACAAAATACATCAAAACAACTTCACTTTTAAGGAGGTTACAAATCATGGTGTCATAGCGCAATATCTTTTTTTTTTATTATATGAAACTATTTTCTTGAGCAAATTAAAAATGAATGTACTGTGTAAGATCGTTACATCTGTCAACAAAACCATTACTCTTAATTCAAAGGTTGTATACAACATCATCATTTTAAGCTAGTTAAAAGAATTTATTTGTCATTATGATGTCTAATATATTTCATAAGGATTCATCATATTTCATAAGAGTTAACCATGTTCATAACCACATGCAATTCTTCTTACAAGGAAAGCTCTGACGGCCACCACATCCATAATGTTATAACAAGGGTTTCATTGGACCAACACTGATAATTTCTTATATTATCATATAAGGTATACCCTTTGTTGGTCAATGATAAAAGATTTCTGAGTAATGCACATTGGTCCCTTGACCGACACAAAAGTGCGATGCTAATGTAGGGTCGACCAAGACTACTATAATGTCCCGATAAACAGAGAATGTTGTTCAAGACAACATGGAAATCTCGATCAAAAAGAAAAAGAAAAGAAAAAATTCACTGCACCCTCAGTTCCACAAATTTTGGTCTACGGATGGCCGGAAGCGTCCCTGTGCAATTTTGAAGTAACTGGCTCAGCCTTATCAAACAAGACTTTTTTTCGGTTATTTTTTGATGTTTGATTAAATGTAAACCAAGTGGGGAGACTCTTTCGAACAATAGGGAAAAAACATGGATTTCACTTTTTTTGACATAATGATCCATAGATATGCACCAGAGTACTTATGTAACCTAATTCCTGGAAATGTGTTATCTAAAATTACTATAAGGTTAGGTGTAAAAACAAAATGACTGAGCCCAAATAAAGAATCAATTTGGTCGGAAAGTCGTTCATTCTTTCTACTATTCAACATTGGAATAAGGTTTCACCTGCCGTTTGTAATTAAAAAGATGTTAAATCATTTCAACGTGAACTGCACAGACAAGCCGAAAACTAACGACGTTGTTACTAGAAGACTAAATATTTTACATGATAGGATCAGGATGTGTTGCAGCCAGTTGAATTAAGACATGCATAAAATAGGATTCGTACGTTCCCCTACCCGCATATGTGGTATGCCTGCTGAAACGTCTTTTATTCATTTATTATTATTTTTTTGGAATGTCCAAACTATGCTTCCCAAAGAAATATACTACAATTAATGATCATACCACTGGCTACTATCACTTAAACGCCTTATGGTGTGGAAGTATTAACTGTTCAAAAGCGAACAACAAAATTATATCTCAAGGAACACAAAATATTATTTTTCAGTCAGGTAGATTCGAACCATTTTAAATTAACCGAACCATGTATAGTCTCGATCAACAGCAAAATGTTATAAATTTGAATATTTCTATTCAAACATAGGTTATTACAGCTTTAATTGTAACCAAGCAACTCGAAGTCGCTCTTTCTGTCCCATATATGCCACCTGTCTGATCTTCCCAATACCATGTACATGTTATTGTGTTGTCCTGTGACTTGTGCTTCTTTCGTTTATTTTGTACAAGCTTACTGTAATAGCACACAAACTTGCTCTTAATCGCCAAAGGATGGAGTCATACACATTTTTTGTAATTGTTACATAACTATGATTATATTTCAACAGCAATAATTGTAATCATTTACATACTTATTTTCAAGAGGCAAATTTATATATCGATGGTGCCTTTTTTTTTCTTTTTTTTTTTTTTTTAATAAAAATTTTGTTTAAACCAAAGTGGACCAAAAATATTGATTAAAATCCAAAAATCGTTGGAGGGTATGGCCATTTAAAAAAATGAGTAGATACCCACCGAAAGTACGCCATCCTCAAGTGTGAAGTGAATATGGATAACCGTCTTGGCGGACAAGTCCAATATGATATTCCTTAACATTCCCATTGACTTGGATTGTAGTCAATAGGAATGAATGTACCAACCCACAAGTAGTCGAATTGGAAAACAAAATGTTCAAAATCAGGGACTCAGAGTGTCACCAACAGTGAACAACATCGTTTGACCCTTCCGTAAGGTACATGTCCAACATGATTCAACTCAATCTGATGGATGTTTTTGGAGATGCCAAAAATAGCAAAATCACACACAACTTCTTTTTAAAAAACTGAAAAAAAAAAATCACAGCATCAACTGCTGAACAATGTTACGGGTTCCTGGAAATCATGCTGTGAAATTTCTAAGCAAATGGCCACGCGGTGTTTTAGAACATTTTTTTTTTAATTTTGCCGAAAATAAGCAAAAAAGTCATTTTAAATATCAACATCAATGGAGCGTGACCTCTTTAACAAGATATCGCAGATACATTCACACCAAGTGGGAAATGAATCTATCTGACTGTTTTGGAGAAGAAGTCGAAAATGTCAATCGTGGTAGACGGACGGACGGGCGACAAAGAGCCACCATGTAACCTCAGCTGACTAACAGATGAGAGAAAAAAATAATGGACGTTTACACTGCTATCACTCGGATGGATTGATAAGCTTAATCTTTTCTCGCTGCGTGTTTTGCTTTTTCTTTTTTTCCAGGTGTGAGTACAGATCAAAGTATAGACACGCAATCATACACCTACCTACCTACCTACCTACCTACCTACCTACCTACCTACCTACCTACCTACCTACCTACCTACCTACCTGCCTGCCTACCTACCTACTTACCTACCTACCTACCTACCTACCTACATACATACATAATACATACATACATACATACATACATACGTTCGTACGTACGTACGTACGTACGTACATACATACATACATACATACATACATACATACATTTCCTTTTGATCCACAGGTTTAGAGCAGTAAGTGTTCTTGGGTTGCATCCCAAGCAGCGTGAGGATTTTAAGTCCGCAAAATGTGTCTTCAGTCACACGATTCTGATGCTGAAGACAGATGTTTGTCCACTGATACGTCTTACCTTCTGAAGCCAATAAATAATGGAAAAGGCGATATCAATTGAACGTCGAAGTGTACATACAGAGTATGTAATGACAAAGTGTTGATGATTCTATTTAGCATTGGTGCCTGGTATGGAAAACCGTGATTAGGATACGAATTGAATGAACCGTCATTTTGTGCAGTTGTACTGTATTTGAAAGACAACCCTCGTTTTTTCTTCTGAGTTGTTAGTTCCATACGTTAAATTAATAGCAAGTATGCGTACAGGTACCGGGTCTCGAACATCTATTCCTGGAAATGACTTCTGTATAACACACAATAAATATTACCCCAACTGTACAAGCATGGCAAAACTTATGTTTTATATGTATTGGAATTACAAACGATACCTCTCCCTCTATATCAGAGCAGGTCCTTTTTCAGCAGTTCGATTGTAGTCACAGTTGGCACTGAACTTGAGTCATTATTATGTGGTTAAAAATTTTAAAAAAAACAAAATGTTTTGACGTCACATCTAAAGGCATTGCATTCATGTACCATTTTGATCATTGTGATGCACTCTGTTTCGATGATCATGCAAAATGGAAAACGCACAGCAGTCAGGGAAAAACACTTCTTTTCGTGGCTCGGGCCCGGCAGTAAGAAGTCGCAGGTTTATGTTATGCATGATCACCGATTTCCGGCATGAATCTTGAATATTAGACACGCAAAAGAATTCAACGCTGGGTTTGCCGACAAACATTATATTAGTACTGATATACATGTTAAAATGGCGAAGTACAAACAAATGTACTCGAAGGATATACTATTGATAATCTGCTATATCTGTTCACATTCGAAATGTGTCTTATTGATGTTGAGGCTGAATTACGCAGATATTTTTTTATTATGAGAAGTGTTTTCACAGCTAACATTATAGTTGCTCTCAGTGTGCTAGGGGCCAAATCGCAAAATTAACTTTTTATACTAACTTTCGTAAGATATTGACGTTGTTTTATATTTCCTAACAAAAAAGTAAT